>MKGJ01000654.1:1453-11607 GCA_002018255.1 Bretziella fagacearum | reverse complement strand
GATGGACGAATGGATGAGTCGGTGGTTGGTGTGTTTTTTCTTTCTTCTTTCCTTTTCTTTTTATCCGAGTGGCAATATTTGGCGACAAGTACAAAAAAAAAAGAATATATATACACTGATATATTTCTTGGGCAAGCTCCGATCAACCCGTTGTTAAACCAGAGGTACTATTGGGTACCCCTAGTTCTTTCAGAAGGACATAGGTACGTACCTACCTACCTACGGGGTGCCGGTTATTTCAGGATCAACTGGACTAGAAGGAGGAGACATTAGGAAGGAAAAAAAAAACAATTCTTTTTTTTTCTTCCTACGGGGTTTCTGTCTCTGTCTGGACAAAAGATGCCGAACCGCCGGGACTGTTGAAAGGTGTCTATAGCTTTGTGATGGCATCAAGAGGGTGGAAGCATATTGGTATCACTTGGCTGGTTACCAAGTTCATATCAATATATCAATATTAGATATACACAGGTGTTAGACTGGCTACACAAGATTCAGCAAGTCCCGTAATGAATCTGCTAATAGACGATGACGTCTTCCATTATAATCACAGGACAGTAGTAGCATGCTATAGTGGGGTCTAAAGGTTAGTCCTATCCATCATATCCTAAAAAAAAAAAAAAAAAGAGAGGCAGAATCGGACATCATTTCACTAGATACAGGGTAAATCATCAATGTCTTGGGCCAAAGTCTCGCCGGATCTCTTGTCTTGGGCCAGAGCCTACAACAAGAATCTAGGGTCTAGGGATAAAACATGTATAAACATCCTAAAGTATACATCTGCTCATCGGGCTAGATGCTCTCATGTCTTTTCTCTATCATCCAGACTCTTGATGCCCAGCTCCATCATGTACCAACTACATCTACCTATCCAGCCAAACCTATTACTTTTTCTCCAAACCAACAAACCGGATCCCCCACCGCCAGTATCTATCCAAGGACCATCCCTGCCCTCCGAGAGTTACTATAGACGAGAAGCTGTTGAAAGAGAAATGACAACGCAGCAAACCCAAGGAGGCTTTTTTGGTTCCTTGTGGGGAGGTGGGGAGAAAAGGAAGGCTTTTACCCCCAAATTGTGTTGTCTTTGAGTCTTATAAAGAGCAGCGTTGGGCATATGGGCAAATGGGCAGGTGGGTAGGTGGATAGGTGGGTAGGTAGGATCATAGAGGACGGGTTGGATAGTGGATTATCCTTTCTTGTTAAATAGAAACCTGTTCAATAATAAGGGTCGGTTCACTTGGATGAGAATAAAATAGTGAGAAAAGAAAAGAAAGGATCAGAGGATTGTATTTGTATTGAAATACATGGCAAGTCAAAGGTATAGAATAACCCTAGCTGATCACTTACACCCACCCTTTAAACAACATGGCTCCAAGATGAACTGTACAGGATTTTTTATTATTAGTCAATGGCTGTATATAGTCTAGAGGGGAAAAAAAAAAAAAGAAAGATTTGCTTGCAGAATAATGTGGTGGGGAGTGGAGAGATGCATGCATATCCGTCGTAGTTGTCTGGCTGACTTGCTTCTATACAGACAGGACAGGGGGAGCTGCTGGACTTGGCGGTGAGTAAGACAATGACTTTTATCCTAAACCAGTACTTCAGGTGCATGTTGAGGATGGCCAGACATGTTTAGGGGGAAGGCTAGAGATTGTTCAAGACGGGAAGATGAGTCTCTCTGTACAACAGATGAGGAAGAGGAGATCTGGTGTAGGCCAACCTATAGAACCGTGTATCAATCCTAGACTCAGGAGTGGTTGCAAGAATAGCCATATTCCCCTCCTCTCCCGGGCCCCTCCCGTGAGGGGATTGACGGCCGGAATGGGGCTATCCGAACAGTGGATTTGCAAATGTCGATTCCCCTTGATATGGACAAACTACAACAGGTCAAATACTACTATTGCCACTTTGGATTTTGCCAGGTACCCAGGTATCTATTAATCTGACTTTCAAAGCCCGTCCGCCCTGTTGCTTTTATTGTTACGGCCTAACTTGTCTTCACTGCTGCTACTTTTTCCACCTCTCCCATCCTTTGATATACAACTCCTCTGGCATCCAGTGCGAGAAGTCCAGAGCCGAATGGCAGAGAGTTTGGATGACAAGTAGGGGGGGATGGTAGGTGAAGTGGCAGTTTGAACGGGGAAGCAATATTGCTACTATAGCATGTGCAGGGCTGCGGTGATGTTGGATTTTCTTTTCTTCTTTTTTCCTTCTTCTTCTTCTTCTTTTTTTTTTTTTTCTTCCAGTCACCGAATTTCGAGTGTAAATGTTCATAAAAAGAGCCAAAGAAATCCAAAGGAATTTATATTTTTCTTTTCTTTAGTTGTAACAGCTTCTAAATTTCATATAGTGTAGTACTCACTTGATATAAGAATGGTTCTTACACGACAAGTCACTTCTCTTGTTGACTCCTCGGGGGGGGGGCCTGAAAAATGTAGGAGAGGTGCAACATGGGGAGATGGGAGATGGGAGATGGGGTGCCCAATTAGGAAATTGAAGTCAGTGAGCTTGTTTGAAAGTAATACATCATCTCAAATGCAGACATTGTCATGATCAAAAGTGAAACCTCCTCTCGGAAGCAAACTAAAGCACGGAGAAGCCTGCAAATACATTCCCATCTTTCATCTTTCTCCCGGATCCCCTCCTTCTACTCTCCATCTGTTTCCGCTCTTATAGTACAACGTCTCAGCTCCACAACCTTGTCCTTTAATCTTATATCCTTTGGTTCTACGCAACTAACTCCGTCGATTCTCTTATTGTTCACTAATTATTGTCTCTCCCCGGCTCAAGCTTCAAGGAAAGCAAGCTCCTAAGCTAACTGTCCAAACGTCTTATAGTTCTCTGCATGAGTTAGTGGTTTTGACTGGGGGCTGCCGTTACTTTGTCCCTATTTAGCTTAGTGGCTAATGGATCATGGAGTATGACGATATTGCTAAGGTTGAAGCCGGGATACTTGCGGGGTTCTTTTTTTTTTCTTCTTCTTCTTCTTCGTCTTCGTCTTCTTCTTCTTCTTCTTCTTCTACTACTACTACTACTACTATACACAAGCACGTGTACTTTTCCCCATCACTATCTATCATATTCCAATTCACAGTGAAATTGATACATGTATCATGAATTGTCGTCCTCGTCCAAGAACGGCAGTTTCCCTATTTCATATATTGTCTATCTTCAGATGAACAGGTACCTTCTCCATTCGATCTCGAGTCTATTCCCCGTTGGTTCCCTGACAACGTCCGTTCATCTACCCGCCAGCGCTTTCATCTTTCATCTTTCATCCCGTGTAAATTCCCCTTGTTTTTTTTTTCTTCCGCTCCCAGGGTCTAGACAGTCTATAGACAGTCTAACCTTTTTTTTTTTTTTTCCCCTCTGGACAGACAGAACCTACCTGGTTTTCTTTTCTTCTTTCTCTTCATCGTTAATGAACCCTTGGTCCATCTTGCTTGCTTGGCCTGGCCAGACCAGGGATCCGTTTTGTTTAAACGCCCGTTGTTCATGTAGGGGGCATACCAGATACAAAAGTTGAGAATATGACAACCAGCGGAAAGAGGTTTGTTTGTAGAAAAACATATATAATATTCTGTATCTGTAAGCAAAGTCAGCAAAAGGCAAGTGAACGGAGCCTGTAAAAGCAGGTATAGCGGTCCACCAAAAGATCTTTTTTTCCTTTTTCTCTCCTCTCCTACAGACTAGATTCAAAAGGCCCGTGGCCAAAGGGAGAGACTACTGCAGCTTTACGGTGCTCCTTCGTCCGTCGAGAGTCAGACGTGCATTAGATGCTACTTGATGAATTTCCTCTTTTTTCTTCTATTCTTTTTTTTTCCTCATATATCATGGAAGTAGCAAAATATTCCAGCGTGTCTGACCATAGATTAGTCTGTTACGTGTTAACTGATGTCTCAAAAATGATATCAATATCAGCATCTTAAACCCCATCTCTCTCTCTCTCTCTCTCTCTCTCTCTCTCTCCATTCTCGGTGATATTCTCGGTGTGCGGCCCTTTCTGCACATACTACTCTAACTTGGCACATCTTGATCATCCCTTCTCATGATTCTTTTTTCGTTGTCAATCTGTGGTTTTATATGCATAATGTGGATTACAAGGTGGTGGGGGGGCCCAAGGCCATCTGCACAGTCGGTCGACCTGCAGGTTGTCCCTCTGTCGGCCATTTTATATGGCAAGAAAAGAATCAAGGAAAAAAAAAAGAAAAAAAAAAAAACTCGAATATACCTTTTAAAGGGACATTTATTTGGACAAAAAATCATCTACTTTTATATTTCAAATTTTTCATCACCAAAATATCATCTAGACCTTCCTAGTCCCCCCCCCCCTCCTCCTCCTCCTCTTTCGTTATTATACTTCCTCGAGCTATATTCTCGATATATTCAAATTCGTCTTTATTTTTTTAGTTTTTTATACATTAAAAACCAAAACCCTTTCTTGTCCATTCATTCTACAACCGTCACTTGTTTGCACTTCCACCCAGACTTCCCTCCCACTCGCTTCCTCCGATCTCCCATTGTCCGCCTCCTTCCTCAACCCGCTTTTACACCTTGGTCACCCCATGCCCGTTTTTTTCTTCTTCTTTTTTTCCTTCTTTTTCTTTTTGGGGATTCTCTTTATATATCGCCATCTCCTCGATCACTCTCTACTTCCCTTCTTCTTCTTTCATCCTATCTCCGTTCTTGTTTATATCCTTTGTCATCCAACTATCATAACAATCAAGACTCCTCTCCCCTACTAACTCAGCCCCCTTCTACCTCTCTCCTTCATCATCACAACTCCTCTGTTCATCTCTAAAATCAAGTAACCCTTTTAACGGTTCCTCTTTCTCTTCTTTCTCATCCTCACTTCTACCACCACCACCGCCACAACTCACTTGGCTCTTTGCTTCCCGTCACATCACTTCTCTTTAACCCTCACGCCCATAGTCTTTCAGTGTACCCCCTTCTCCAGAACAGAAAATAGTGACCACGCAACCTTTACTATTTATCTTTTTATCTTTATTTTTTCTATTTTTTATTCTTTTTTATTCTTTTTCTCTCTTTTTTTTTTTTGCCATCCGCATCTCAAATATCCATATCCCACCCCTTCTGCTTTGCCCTTGCTTTCTGCCAAAAAGCCTTATATACATATAGAACCAGTCCAGACAGTTTCTTTCCGTCGCTTGTCACTACTTACTCTCTTGTTCCTTCTGGTCTCTTTTCTGTCTTCATCATCACTTACTTGTCCATCTCGACGTCACTATTTCCATCCTGCGTCTTTGTCACTTTGCTTCGCCGCTTCTTTGTGTAATCGTCTTCACAACGCCGTTGTCTATATACATTGAATCCCGTTTCCGAGAGAACCCGGTGGCTTGTTTCTGTGCTCTCTCTCTCTCTCTCTCTCTCTCTCTCTCTCTCTCTCTCCTGTCGTTCCTTCCCGTGGAACTCTCTTGTACTATTTTTTCCCCTCTTTTTTGGTTTCATACGTTGAACCTCAATCTCGGCCAAAATGCAATCCGGATTCTACATGGAGTACTTGGAAAGTGAGTATAACAATCTCTTTGGTTTTCTTCTCTTTTCTTTTTCCCGCAAAGACGGTTGTCTTGGGTTCCGAGCATCGCTTATGCCATGTCATGTCATGTCATGTCATGTCATGTCATACCCCACCACGTCACTATCTATATATCAAGAGATAGCCTCCGCTTTCAGTATTATTCTCGTAATCTAGAGCTCACGCAGGCTCTCTATCGAGACAGTTCGCCTAGCTTGGCTTGATGTCATCATCTTGGCTACGAGGTTTACCATGAAATGGGGCAGCAAAGGCTAGTTGCCACTTCCATTTCGCTAGCTAGCGTTGGGCACCGACGCGTCTGTCATGGTTGCCACCTCTACCAGCATACCGGTCTTGATACGGCCTAGGGCATATAGAAAGCCATAAAAGCTTTATTTTTTTTTGTTTTTTTTTTTGGCGAATAAACTGTCTTTTTTCCCTTGGTTTCATCACCCTCATCTTTGCCATATCACCATTTCACACACTTGTCCCACTCGATCCATTTTCCCACCCACTTCCCCTCCAACCTATCGTATCCCACTCTCTAACACCATGTAGGCCTCTGTCGCCGCCGCGGCTGGGCTGACCCCGTTTACGACCCCGTCTACGGCTCCAGCGGCTACACCTGCTTCGTCCTCGTCAACGGACGCAAGTACCAAACAGACCTCACCTACGAAACCCTCCAACTTGCCCAGGAGAACGCCGCAATGCGTGCCTTTATGGTCTGCCGTAACTTCAGCGTAAACGGCGGCATGCTCGCCCGTAACGGTGTTGTTCAAGGTCTTCCCGCTGCTGATATTGGTAGAGCTATGCAGCCACCTTCGTCTTCTGTGGTCTCCATGTCTCGTGGGTCCAAGGCGCAGACTGGAAGAAAGCATACATCGCCCGTGGCGCCGCATGGCTATGTGCCGCCCCAGGGCCACCCGGGTCATCCTCGTATGGGCCGTTCTGGATCTTCAAGTAGCTCGAATGCTTCTTACGAGTAAAAGAGGGTATAGCATTGCTTCGTTAGCATGCTTCTTCTTCTCTCTTGGTTGGCTGTGATTATATGTCGACTACAATCACTCTCGTTTATTTGGTTTACCAGCTTCGGTATCCGCAGGACACTACTAGTATCCGCAGGACGCTGTTAGTATCCGCAGGACGCTATTAGTTTCCTCTGTCTGCTAGGTCTCCTTTCTAGTTACTTCCCTATCCTCTTGTTTTCTTGTCGTTTTTCTTCAATCCATACACAGACGGCTGGATATAGCTCCACAGCTCCTCCAACTCATCTACCTGGGCCAGACATCCCAGTAATCCACCGTCAAGTCTGTTGTCTTCGTCACCGTGATATCCAAGCATCAAACCAATCATGCCTTGTACATACATCCCTACCCGGAGTCCTCTCCGTCGGTCCAATCACCATAGGCTTATCTATCGGGATCCCATGACCCAGTGTCACAAAAGTACATTACCCAAAAGCTCACTTTTCTTTTCTTCTTTCTAAAAGCTGCAGAGCTTTCGGCTTCCTTTAGTTCTTTTGCTAGTGTCGAGGTCAGCCCGTCCCAGCAGGTTAATCGCCACTAGCATTTTAGATTGCTTACTTGCACTCATTATTGAGGATATTACTTTGCTTTGTTAATCTCCAGTTCTCATCACATCACCATACACCATACACTATCATGCCCATATCCGCGACCTTGGCATTTATCTTGTTGTCCTTGTTCTTTTTTTCAACATCACTACACAATTCCATTCTCTTTTAGACTTGTACTCCTGCAATTGTTATTCCCATCCTATCTTTTTTTTGTTATTTTGGTTTTCAATTCCTAACCTTTGAAACTGATCCATCGCCAAGACGACCACTTTCTTCAACTATTCCTTACCCGACGTCAAAGTCTCCGCTCCTCATTAGCTCGGCACATGTTCCGCTATAAGCCCCTCCGCCCCATGTCACACGGTCTTTAACCCTGTTTGGTGACTAATGAATTCCTCGTGTAGCATTGTCAGCCTATTACAGTCCTAGATGTGCCCTTGAGCTCGATTAGGATAGGCGGCTTTTATAGGAAGGGGGGTTGGATATACATACATGTGTACATACATACATGTGTATGTATGCTGGATGGATCTTTCATAGGTTTTTGGTGTGTGCATAGTTGGGTACGGCCACAGTTGTCATCTTTGAACCGCGTTACAATATTGGAGAGGTCATTCAGCTAGGCAGGAGGTTCCTTGTTCTTGTTTTGTTCTCGTTAGATTTGAGGTCATTGGCTCATAGCCAATCTACATCATACATTTCTCCAGCGTAGATTGGGATGATATACAAGCCATGATGCTCACCGGGTGGCGGTTTCTGAGATTCTTTTTTTGTTACCAGATGGCTAATAATGCCTTTCTATCTTATGGTCGGTCCTTGTTGCTTTATTTGTATTGTTTCCCTTTTCTTGTTTCCATCTATGGGCGGCTCAAATCTCCTCCGGTTGGTTCAGTCAAGTCCACCGCGAGCAACCCTTTTTGCATCATCACGACCATTGACGATTTATGACTTTTTTTTTTCTTTTTTTTTTCTTTTTTTTCCTTTCCTTGTTCGAACAATCTCCCCAGGTTACCTTCTTTTTGTTTCTGGTTTATTTTTTAAATAAAAAATTTCATATTATAAAATGCAAAATATTAAAAATTAAAAATCAAAAAACACCCCCAAACATAAAATAAAAACGGGCTATAAACAGTACATATTCTATTTCATTTTTGCAAATGTTGTTGATGTATATGTTGTGACGAGGTTTATTGTGGGGCTGAGGACGGAGTTCTTTCCTTCACCGCTATTCACTTCTGGCCGAACTAGAAGCAAAAGTGGGTCAATGAAAACCCTTGTCTTGGAGAACCCTGGTAGCCAAAGCACCAACTGTATATTAGGGTTGGTGTATATGTTTGGGTTTTGGCTACACCCGAAATTTATCCGTCTAAGCGGGATTGCATCAAGTCATCAACTGGCCCAGCCAAAATTCATCATTTCAAACCAAATGAACTCCTTTCAATATCAGGACCTACCTGCCCTAGACGTACCTACATAGCTCTAGTCCTCGAGTTTCATAATCATGGAGGCGGCAAGAACCCGGTGTCATGACACGGCCCGCACCGTGTGATATATAGCGGGTAGACTGTAGGCACATTGTTACTCGGTGTAACGTGTGCTCGTGTAGTGTGTATAGTATACTTGGTGAATTTTCATAATGAAGACTCGTCGATTGTGCCTTTAGGGGGGGAAGGGAGGATGGTTATATAAAGACATCAGAAGCATGAAACATGGGAATAGACAAAAGGCGTTCTAGAGTTCCTTTTTTAAGCTGGGCCAGGCCGGCCGGGTCCTACAAGCAATAGTGAGACGGGTAGATAGCGACGACGACGACGACGACGACGACGACGCCAAATATGACCAGATTAGTCAAAGGGGTGTTCCATATCATGCCATGAAGACATGTGTACGTGTGTAAAGATAGTAGTGGTGTGCTTTTGTCGGGGGTGACTGGGCGTTTTTTTTTTTTTGGAGGGCGGTTTGTTTGTATGTCTTGGTGACACCTGTGAGGCGATGCTTGGACCGAGGCCTGCGGATATATCGCTGGGAAGTGGCGTGTTCGAGAAGGTGATGTTGATGCTGGGAATGACCATAAGACTTGCAGGTTAGGCATGACCAGGATAGGATTTGAATTGTCTCGCTTCCATAAGTGCTTGTGCAGTGGGGGTAATGGGCCAGGGCTTAATGTGGCGATGGTTGGAATAGGGAATTCAAAAAAAAAAAAAGAAAAAAGATAGAAAGTCTCGGTTGATAAAGTCAAGGGGTGCCAGGGGTGCCAGGGGAGAGAATGTGTTGTTTTTACCAGTAAGGAACTTGGAGGATCTACTTTGATATGTTCAAGGGAGTTGAATGTCACGATAGTTCTTGTTAATCAATGTCAAGGGTTTGTATATGGATTTTTTTTGTAACTATTAACCCTACAATGGCTAAGGATTCTTCTTCAATGGGAAGACCGAAACGAAGTTCCTGGGCCTTGGACCCCTGAAGCCATAGAACTTCCATCAAGCTTCGACCATCCCAAGGGCGAAGATAACGAAGGAGAGCAAACTGTAACTCTGTGACTCTTGCGACGGGTCCCACGGCCAATAAGCCAGCCCCGTTCATTCGGGGGAGAGAGGGGGGTTTTACTTATCATTGGGCACCACATTGAGGCTGACGATGGTTATGATTGGACAACTTGTAGTAATTGTTTATGCTTCGTTTTTATTCTAAAAGGGCTGTTTGTTTAGACAGAAAGATTCATGGAGGGTCATTCGGAGGGGTCACCCGAGGGGTCACCCCCTTTACTTGGGAACGTACGCTACGGAGGGGGGGAGGGCGAGGAGATGGGATGGATCGACGATGGAATTGGCCAGCGGGGTTGCCTCTTTTTTTTTTTTTTCTAGAGCCATTGAGGCTGTGAAAGTACTACTTCCCTTTTACTTACAAAAGGCTTGCTCTTCAATGTTTGATGTTAACACGTTGACAATGTGAATACTCTGAAACACACGGGGAGGGAGATGGGGGAGGGGGGAGCCTGGCTTCATCAGGTGTCGATCACTAGAAGTGGTTCTCGCGGGGGGGGGG
>MKGJ01000652.1:0-11634 GCA_002018255.1 Bretziella fagacearum | reverse complement strand
AAAAAAAAAAAAAAACAACTTACACACATGTTCAGTAAGAAAGGTAATGGTTGTCCGAGACTGGCTATGCGCATATACTCTCTCTCCGTTTTGGTTTTCAGCAACACAGCCAAGAATAGTCTGACATGCATCTTCCTCTGAACCTCCATCTTGTGTTCACCTGCATGCTGTGCAAGGCCGGCCTGGCCAGGTCTGGCCACGACTATTGAGAAGGATGCCTCATTTACATACATTAATCAATGACCATGTCTTCTCAAATGCACGTCGCCAACCATAGTATCCAATACGCGAGTTATATATAACGCCCATCCGTTGGATACTCACATAAACGTTGCAGGCTGTGCAGATGGGCCACACATCAAATCCTATTCTCTCATGGTCAGCTCTCTTCTCTGCGCCATCCATATCTTTATTGAAGAGGTCGCCGTTGGTCTGTGTGCGCCTAGTACTTTGTTTTCAATAAGCCCAACAGACTATCGGTAACATATGATGGTTGTTGTCTCTTGCTTGCTTGATGTGGGTTCGTCACTTGAACTTGCTCCAACCAACATATCAGAGTTCCGCACTTTTGTACTCTTCAAACTAAATCTTGACTTGGATACAACCCCCCCCCCCCTCCCCCACCTCCATCATGAAGTCCTCTCCCCCCTCCCCCCTCCCCCCAGACAAGGCAATCAAGCAAAGCAAAGAAAGCAAACTAAAACATACACACCCTTGTCATATTGGCCGGAAGCTGCTATTCTCGCCTTCTTATTGCATGTTGCAAAGCTAAAGCAAAGTACCAAAATCGGACTTGATCTGTGCACTTGCTTGCTTATACCAGGGCTTGGGGGGTTGTTGGCTTGCTTACTTGGACCTCCCTCTTGTTCCTTTTGGCTGGGCCAGGTCACAAAAGACAAAGCCAGGACAAAAAAGCCCATCACATTCTTTTCTTGCTGCCCTCCCCCCTCCCCTCCACTAGAAGCAGGCTAGACCACGCTAATAATCCTGGTTGCCAATATAGCGCTGCCAGGGTCATTTTCTATTATGTTTTTAGGGCTCCTTTTAGCTGACGTTAACTTGCATTGTTGCTAGCTATCGCATATAGATTTGCCTTGCCGTGCCCGGTTGGTTAGAACCGTTCTCCTTTTAAAAAGTCGCCATGGCTCCCTACGATATTCGGTCAATGGCCCTCGACAGTCTTCCTTTTGTTTTGGTGGGTAATGACGACGCCAGAGACGGCAACTCAGATATGACTTTTCAAATTCAAAACAATGGCGCATCTTCTGCGCAACAGCCCACCTCACAACCATCATCTCACCGACGACTAAGTAAAGGACACCATGCCGACACTGATACTACTACTACTACTACTACTACTACTACTGCTGCTGCTGCTGCTGCTACCACCACCGCTGATTCGGGAGCCCCTAGTCATCCCGTGCGTGAGATGCAGCCGGCTTTCCAAGAATCGCTGATCGAAGCTACCAAACATCCCGAACCGAATAAACCATCGCTGCGTACTTATGATGCGCGTGGACGCCGACAGCAGCTCATCGAACAACGCAAAGACGAATCTTTGCCCTATCTGACCTGGCGCTACCGACCTGGCCAGAGGCAGCATGAGTTGTGGAAGCTCATGGCGCAGATCTCCTTTGGTGTGTACCTGCTTTTGACAGGTCGCTCCAACAGCACCGACCAGGTTATCACTATTTTGCAGGGCCACATTGATGACATTGATGAATTTCTCGAAATTGCACTTGAGGATTTGACCGAGGCGGCGCGCGATTTGATTAGCCGTATTCAACATTTGCGCTTGCCCATGGAAAACCGACAGGTGTTTGACAAGCTTCTTGAAGACCGTAACTTTCGCGCCGAGCTCATGAGTGGTAGTGAAACTATTGAGCACGTGCTGTTGCGAACTACGTTATTCGTTGATCAATGCGAAGACGACATCTACAATGGCTTTGGCTCTACCAAGGCTTTTAGTGATTACCTCAAGACGGAACTTCATGGCTCGTGGCGCGTGGAACGGCCTGCAGTCGAGAGCATCTATGATGCCATGGTCAGCAACACTGATGGCTGGCACAAGACTTTTGCAACCCTAGATGAGAAGAACCGCGAGCTGAATGAACTTGTAGTCGAGCTCACTCAAATGGTAGCAGATATGCAGCGTATTGCTGGCGAAGTCAGCAGAAGGACGTGGGTAAGTTTCACCGTCGCACAGTTTCAGACTATAGTTACTGGTGTAGTCTGTCAAAATATCATCATAGGGCTTGTTCATGCTAACGTTTAGAAAAGATTTCCATTGAGCCCTTCTCTATACCCATCGATGGCCAGGCTGCGGTCCAAGCGGCACACCTTTCCCATATATCTCAAGCGACGCACACTTCACCACCTGCTTCTTTCATAACCGATGGCCACAGTATCCGGTCATTTACCAGCACCCGGAAATCAATTCGTTTGCCTATGCCCTCGACATCTTCAATGAATGTGACTCGCCGCTCTCCAC
This sequence comes from Bretziella fagacearum, assembly GCA_002018255.1. NCBI lineage: Eukaryota > Fungi > Ascomycota > Sordariomycetes > Microascales > Ceratocystidaceae > Bretziella > Bretziella fagacearum. The sequence goes on along the minus strand of MKGJ01000652.1, from coordinate 9,143 downwards.
ACCCCGGCGATGGCGCCCTGACACCGCCGCCCGATGATGGCTTTCGCATGCAAATTGGCTTTGATGACATGATGTCTATCAAAGTTGAGGACTCTGATATTAAGCGTACCACAATCGCCGCGCACTCTGACGACGATGTCTATATTTTGCAACCTCATGTTTACACGCCCAAGCCTGCCACGTCTCCCGTGACCGAAACACCTCTATCGCCACCGGAAAGCCACGCTTCGCCGCGGTTGCAAGAGGAGGAGGATCCGGTCTGGTTGCTGACTGATAAGCGCTATAGCAAAAACCACCCGGTTTCTGCTCCTACGCCCGATTCCGCTAGCGAAACAACTTCTTCACCTCAGTCACAGTCCCCGCCCTCAATCAATCTGCCCCGCCACCTTGATTCTCTGCGCCAACGTGTGTCTCTCCAGGATCATGCTCCCGACCACATTTCGATTCCGCCACCGCAACGGCAAGTCTCGGCTCCTGCGAACCCTTATAACCAACAACAACTTGCACCACAAACCGCCTACGCTGGCACTGCCGATGGCCACTACCGCAACCGGTCCAACTCATCCAACGCCTCACTTCCTCCTCACAACTGGGGCTCCTCGTTTCTCACTATCCCGTCTTCTGGCCACTCTCCTGGCGAAACCCAACAATTCTATCATCCCGTTCTCGCCAGCCCGCATTCTCCTCTTCAGCAACGCCCTCATACCTCCCACAACACTCCTTGTGTCATTCCCAGTATACCCATTGGCGCCCAGTCGAATTTCTTCCCTCCTCTTACTCAACAGCGTAATCTGCCTTCGCGGGCGGGTGGTGCTAGCACTCTCAGTATTGCTACGGCGATGACTTATGAGACGGCATGCGATGGAACGCAGCGGCAGGTTAAGAAGAAGAAGAGTAAGTTTGGATGGCTGAAGAAGGCGTTTCAGTTGGATGAGGAGGAAAAGGCGGCGTTTGAGGCGCGGAGGCAGATGCAGACGAAGAATTTGTACTATGATGGGCGCAGTTCTCAGTTTTTGGATGGCCGGAGACGGTGAGATAGTGACGAGAGTTGCGCACCTATTGGAGGATAGGTGCTAATCGGCTGACATGAAAAAAGCTGTAATGTGCGCCTATTCTGGGTGTGTGACTGATTTGGAAATGCCATGATATAGCTCTGGTTGACCAGCTGGTTGCCTAGATATCAAAAGCTTCAAGTCGTTGTTCCCTTTGTTTTGTTTCTTTCTCTTTCTTTCTTTTTTTTTTGTCCTTCTCCTCAGCAAGCGAGCGACTTAACTTTTTTTTCCTTTTCTTTTCTTGAATATCCGGTGCTTTGGGAGTTTCTTTTTTGATAGGTTGATCTTGATGTATGTTATTTATGTATCTAGTTTCTTTTGTCAATTTTCTTCTTCTTTTTTCTTTCTTTCTCTCTTTGTCTGCTGCGCGCGGGCTTTTGATTTTTGTGTCGATATACCACGCATGCGGCGTTGAGGTTGATTTGGTTGAATATATAATCTATATTATTTTATGAGTTATATATTTTTACTTGTGTTTCTATTCTTGGAAGAGATTCAGAGTTTAGTGTTTGAAATCTCTTCAAGATGGAAATGGAATATGAGATACGATGAGATTGAGCATTATGATGCTATAGGAAGAAACCCTTGAGGTTCATCTTCGCGCGTTACCCTAAATATTCACCTCCTCCACCAAGCCTTCCTCTGCAAATCCAAAAGACCTGACTCTACTAAAGACAAATGCCTTTTCATTATCCAACGGGAAATCAGACCACCGCTCCAACATTGTATGCAAACACCAGAACCCATTCCAAATCAACTTGTTATGCACAGACTTCTTACCCACAGTCCTCACCGACATCTGCATCATATACTGATACTTGGGATCCACGCCCTCTGTCTCCACAATCACGTCCCCCTCGTGCTCCCATGGCATCTTCTCTGCTGGATAGACAGGATGAAACCGTCTCTCCCGCTCCGTCTTGAGCGTATCCGCCATCCGCCACCGCCCAACTAACGCATATGCCAAAGACGGATACTCGCCCGTCCGGTTAAGGTTCTCCCGCGCCAACACCGGCACGACATCCGCAGGCTCCTCAGTCGTCGTCAGGGAAATGGCACTCCCATCGCGGTAGAAACGCAGGTAGCGGAAGAAAGTAACGACGTGGTGGATGGAGTGGACTGTTTTTTCGTTGGCGCCGATTTGGCCTTGACGGTGGTAGACGTTGCGGGAGATGTAGACGCCGTTGAAGCGGATGCGGGGTCTTTGTTTGTAGAGGGCGCGCCAGGAGTTGTGGTAGGGTTTTGTAGGGAGCATGGCGCTGCAGACTTTTTGGGCGTGGGAGAGGCGGGGTTCGGCAGCGGGGAGGGCATATTGTGGGAAGTCGGCGGCACTTTTGGCTGCGGCTCGGTCGGCGCGGTTGGAGCCGGCGGGGATGATGGTGGATGGAGTGGTGGGGCCGTCGTAGAGGCGATGGGTAGGGAGACTGTAGTGCATGGAGGGGAAGCCGAAGCGGAAGGAGAGGCAGGCGGAGCGCCAGATGCGGTCTTCGGCGGAGACGATGAAGGCGAAGCGTTTGCTGACGAGGGCGATGCGGGCGTAGTCGGCGATGTCATCGAGGGCGACTTGTTCGAGGATGGCGTAGAGGAGTTCATAGGGGAGGGTGGCGATGGGGCAGGGTGGGGGTGGGGTGTTGGGGATTGAGGCGGGGGTGGAGATTATGGAGAGGTTGGCGAAGGAGGCGAGGAGATCGGGGGTGGAGAGGAGGCCGGGAGGTTCGGTAGTTGTGGTTGTAGTAGGGGCCGGAGACTGGGTGGTGGTCTTGAAGGTGGCCTTTGAAGTGGAGGCGGCGGGTTTGGTGGGGAAGTGTTTAGCTCGGTAAGCCTTGTCAACGGAGGCATCCATCTGCGAATGACGTGTTAGTAAAAGGCAGACGGAATACTGAGTACAAGGTGAAGAAACTTACACGGTAGGCTTTCCGGTATAGGTTCAAACTATCACCGAGGTTCCCGTGGGCCTCCTTCTTCATTGCCTCCTCAAAGTGATCCAAAGCAGTAACCAGCTCCTTTGGCTCCCTCCTCGCCACCATATCCCCTTCAAACATCCCTGGTCCAAAGCCCGTCCCCGATTCCTCTTCATCTCTCTTATCGTCATCCGATTCCTCATCGTTCAATGGCGATGGCGCAATTACCAAGTCGACATCTCCGATATCTTCGTTGTTATCGGCGGCAGATACAGCGTTGCCGAGCGGGAGTTTCCCGCGAGCTTTGTCGCTTATGGGCGAGGCGGAGTCGGTGGTTGGAGTGGCAGTGGTGGCGGTAGATGAGGTATCAGAGGGGGCGAGGTTGAGGTCGCGGAGCCAGCGGGTGCGGAAGTTTTCAAGTTCCGACTGCAAGGGCTCCGGACCGGCTGATGAGGATGGTGTAGACGGCATTGTGATTGGGACGACGAGATTGAAGCAGGGAAAGGAAAAGTGAGGGAAAAATTGAATAATTAGGCGGTGAGGATTGAGAGTTTGAAGAGTAATTACGGTTTACATATATATATATATATGTGGTTGAAAGGCAATTGCGATTTGAGGCGAGCGGGATTGAAAAAAAGGAAGGTACGCGGGGTTTGTGATAAAAAAGGGAATTAAATTGAAATATTGGCCGATTTTTTTTTAAAAGAAATGATTCAAGGTTAAAGATGAATAGAATAAGAAAAGAATAGATAATTATGAGAGCAAAAATATATCGTTTTCGGCTTTTGTTAAGAGTGTCTCATCTATCTAGACTTCTTATCGTTATCGATATATTATTTATCGCCATTTTATCGTCATCTAGCGCCAAGTGGACATAATCTAAAGTACGGCATACCGGATTAGGCTGACCGATGGTGGATTTCATGTGAATGAAAGGGGCTAATTGACCAATTGAGAGACTCCTTAAAAAATCGTGTTTAATTGACCTATCGTGGCTTGAAAGTGACGTGAGATTATGTAGAGAGCTTATAAACGATATCCGTGACTCGGGGTCTTAATAGGTAATTGCCACCGGAGTGAAGACCCACATTTCCGGGGCCGGATACGAAAGGGGCAGGAACGCCCAACGACATGTCTTCTCTGAATAGAGCCATAAGCGAACTATTCAGCATCATTTTATTATACTCCCAAAGCTACCTCAAGCCCTCTGAAATCGTGTACTTGTAGAATTTCACAGGGAAGAATCCGAAGTGGAAAGGGGGGGGCATTACCATAGCCGGGCGTCATCCATCATGCATGCTTATTCTCGACAACCTAGACAAAAGCCTCCGAGAGGGCGCAACAGATTGTCAGCTGGGCTAAAAGTGAGTTTAATTCCAAAGTAATCGGCGAGCTGATTTGACCAAAAAGCCTGTGCCCTATTATACTGTACTTTTATATCATAGAATTGAAGTTTATTTCATCAAGATATACCAACCAATTGTCTTACATTATACTCACGATGACTCCATCTGTCACGCCGCCTTCACCTGGTCACCCGATGTACACACCACTTAACCCTGATAACCGCGAGATCCGTCTACTTCATCTCCAACCCATCCCCCGAAACTCTCACATCTCCCCTCTCCCACCAGTACCCTCAAGTACCCGTTTAACCCTTGACTACACCTGGAACCATGCCTCCACCCCCTACCCACCCTCATCTTCATCCCTCTCCACCCCTCCCCTCCAATGCACCCTAACCGTCGCCTCCCTTGACTCCAATCCCCCATTTGAAGCCCTCAGCTACATCTGGGGCGAACGTGATATGTCCTCCCTCCATATCGCTGACCACCGTGTCCTGATCACTCGTAACCTTGCCACCGCCCTCACTGCCCTCGCCCTCCCGGACCGTCCACGAACCCTTTGGGTTGACGCCCTTTGCATCAATCAATCCGACACCACTGAACGGTCCTCGCAGGTCCGTCTCATGGGGACCATCTTCCGGCGCGCCACTCGGGTAGTCTCCTTTCTTGGCGGGCGCAGCGTGGAGAGAAATGCTCTGGCTGTTGCTGCGCCGTTTCTTTTGTGTGCGTCGGCGGCAAATTGAGAACCCGGAATGGTTGGCGGCGGTTATGGCGAGGACTAAGGGGCGGCATGTCCCTCCGGGAGGGGGCACTGCAGGGCTGAGGACGTTGGCAGCTTTTCTGCCGATATTGGCGCCATGGGGACATGAGTACTGGGGACGAGTGTGGATTCAACAGGAGTTTGTGCTGGCTGGGGATGGAGCATTGGTATCTGGGCCAATAGAGGTGCCATTTCAGGCGTTAGAGAGGTTTGCGGGGATGGTGGCGGCGTTTCGGGCGAGGGAAGATTTGTTGGTGGGCTTTCAGAGTTTATTAAGAGCGATACCAGCATCGGCGCCAGATGCGAAGGAACTTGTTGGTTTGGACCAGGCGATGCATGGGATTGCATCAAATTCACTTCTCATGCAACGGTGCCGACAGAAATTTCCCAGGTCGTCTTCAATGCCATCGGCGATCCCATTGTTGACACTCCTAGAGAATGCCTTTTTATGGCATGCCACTGAACCCCGGGACCGTGTCTACGCACTCCTGGGTATGTCGGATCTCGCCCATAGTCGTGCGGCTGGGCTCCAAGTTGACTATATCAAGAGTTTGAACCAAGTTTACACCGGGCTTGTTCCGGCCGTGGTCTCGGAAACAGAAAGCTTGAAGATTCTGCGGTTTTCTCGAACGGGAAGCCATGCGGGTGTGAAATCGGTACATGGATTGAAACTACCAACCTGGGTTCCGGATTGGACCACCCATCCGAAACCGTTACTAGGAGCAGCTGATTGGCAACTAAGAGACACTTGGTGTTCTCCTAGGTATCGGAAACCTTCTTTGCAGTTTGACCTTTCTCGAGGTAGCTTGGCAGCTCGTGGATTCCGAGTGGGTAGAGTAGTATCAGTTGGTAGACAGATGCCAGCCGTAGGCCCGGCCAAGGATATTGCCAATGTCTTGTTGAACTGGTTTGGTATATTTGAAGCGGTCTATCCACAAGCTTCTTTACCTGAAAATCTCTTTGAAATGACAGTGCGAAGACGGCGATTAGTTGGGTTTCGACGGGAAGAGTGGACTACCACCCGGCAGTTGCTACACGCAATGAAAACAAAAGGCACAAATGGATCTGGGAAGCTCTTGGAAGATGTTAGAGCCTGTAATCGAGGTACGGTGATGCTCACAGTAGAACCACAAGATACAACGGCAAAGGGACCTATAGAAGAGACGTTCCTCATTGGTACTGGCCGTTTGGATGTACGAGAGGGTGACTTTGTTGTTATGCTGTTAGGTCTCCCGGCGCCAGTGGTGCTACGGGGTATTCGCGGGTCGAATGCATTTCATTGGCAAGGGCTGGTTTATATTCGGAATTTGGAGTACAAGGATCGGGCTATGGTTGCTTTTCAAGAAGGGAATCAGTATAAGGGAGAGAAATTCATAGTGCTGTAGTGACCAGATGCTATGCTATCTTTAAGTGGAACCAATAAATTTAACGCTATTATTAGTACCTATTATGGCTGCTACATAGGCTCTAATAACTCGCAGGAACGACATCAGTAATACGCCATAATAGTTTAATGGTTAGAATATCACGTTGTGGCTTTGGAACCTCCTAAGAACACGAAAATCCGTGATGATCCATGTTCGATTCATGGTTATGGCACATTTTTTAATTTTTTGTTATTCTTTTTACTTTGAACATGTAAGACAAAACTATAATTATGTGTTGACCTAAACATATCACAGCCGTCTATTCTATTCTCAGCAAGTTTGATCACCGCAGGAATCACTCTTCCTCTCTCTCAACATTATCTTTCCTTCTAATACCCGCCATCAGTCGTCAACTCCCTCTCTGCTATTGCCTTCAAAGCCCACCGCCCATTCTGCTTACTGGCACTGGTAACGAAGACACGGCGACGCTTAGTCAGAGTCGAAAAGCCATCGGCTTCGGTCTCCTGACCAGTAGTCTCAGCAGAGTCTTCAGGGCTCTCTTCAACACTCTCAACTTCAACGTCCTCAGCAGCAAGAGTATTGGTGTTCTTGGTGGTGCCAGTGTTAGCGCCAGTGCCAGTACGCAAAGTCCCAGTACCGGTACGAGAAGTTCCAGTGCCAGTTCTGCCCAGACCAGTACCAGTGCCAGTACGCCCAGTTCCAGCCCCAAACCCGGTGCCAGTGCCAGTCCCGGTACGTCCAGATCCCTTGCGGCCAGTTCTGCTAGACCGGGTACCAGTACCGGTGACCCTCGCCGCAGTCCTGGTCTTTGTCGCCGTGGCAGATGCTGTAGCTGAGGCCGAGAGAGCGGCGGCAGTGATGCCATGGGTTTTCAGGAGAGCCTGGGCAATCTTGATACCGACATCATCGGAGGACTTGGCAGAAGTTAGACCGTGGTTGGCGACAGAAAGATCTTTTTCGTTTTGTTTGACTTGAGCAGCGATGTCATTTTTCTTTTCGGCGGATTGGATGGTGGTGGGGTCGTTACTGGCGGGGATTACATCACTTTGTTGGACGGCGAGGCAGCCGCCGTAGCCTTGGGCGTTCTTACAGCGGACGGTGCAGAAGTTTCCGGTAGAGCCTAGTTTTGTTAGAGCCGGCAAAAAAGAGCAAGAGTCAAAAGAAAAAAGGACTTACCACCGATGCAGGTGAGGTTGGTGGGCATGGTAACAGTTAGAGTCAGATTACCAGTGCCAAATTGTGAGGAATCCTGTGCGACAGTCAAGTTGGTCTGACCATCGATACCTAGGACGTTGCTAGCCTCATCAAGATCACAAGCAAAGGGACCCTCGCCGAGAGAGGACCGTTGGGCGACAGTGACAGTCAAATCACTGCCCTTCTGAACACGGGTAAAGGTACCCGCAGCAATGATCTTTTCGGTCTCACCAGACTGCGAGATACCGCCCTTGAGAACGGTGCGACCGCAAGCATTGACAATGTTGGCGACGATCTCGTCCTGCGAGATAAAGGTAGCATCATTAGGATCAGAGAGCACGACTAAAGGGGAAGGTTGATTAGTCATAATGTACTAAATAGGGAGTTGCCCTGTCACTCAGGTGTCACAAACTCCCACGTGGAATTATATGGACTCGAGGACTCGATGCTGGGAAAGGAAGGTGCGTGATAACTTACCGGCCATAGAGGTGCTTTCACCGAGACTACCTTTGGCACTAATAAGAACGCCTTGAGCCTGGGCAAGAGCAAAGGCAGCCGAGGCCACAAGGGCACGAGCAAGAGAAGGCATTTTTGTGGAAAAAAAAGGAAATAGGAGAAAATAAAAGAAGAAACAACGAAACAAAACAGCACAGCTGTGTATGATTAAAAAACAACGATATCAAAGGCAAGAATAGAAAAAAAAAATAGAAACAAAAAGAAACTAAAGCGACAGACCGGCTGGCTATCTCGAAGTGAAGAAATCTGGATGAATGATGAGGAGGAGAGAGGATGGAGAGAAGGATCATGAACTGTACCAGGAATGCAGGTGTTCGAAGCTTATATGGAAGTCAAGGGCGTAGGTAGCATTTGGAAACCTGGGACTCCGAAGTCTATTAATTATCCGATTAGAAGGATATCCTTGTGATCCACAGGTACGAATTGATTCGCGCCAATCCAAACAAGAAACTCATCTGTTGCATGCCAAACCAAGCGGTTGACGTGTGAATCGTCACGACATGCTGAAACCACACATCATTTACCACGATAATATCTTACAATCACCCCATCCTACCATTTCTTTGTCTCAATGTCTTGAGCCAAGAGCCAAGGAGAAACCATAATACCTGCTAGTATATCCCTCATCTACTCTCACCGTCGTACAACACCTACAACTAAACTCTCATCCCGCTATTTTGACCCCCCCCCTCCTCCTCCTCCAAGGTAATATCGAAATGACACGATGTCAGGCCAATTTGCGTGGACTCGCTAACTCTGTAGGGTAATCGATTTACTCGCACAGACCTGGCTCGCAGACGATTGAGATCTGATCGAGCGATCACTTTGGGGGATTGCCCAAGTATTTTCGTCCACTATGCAATCTGTTACTATTTCTGCAAGATGGGGGAGTTTACTAGTATCTTGGGTGCGTATGCTAAGGTTTCAGAGGGGGATTGCGTGGGCTGGTAGTGAGCTGGTCAGCGGCTGGGGGGGGGGGGGGGGGG
>MKGJ01000649.1:0-11738 GCA_002018255.1 Bretziella fagacearum | reverse complement strand
CCCCCCCCTTCCCTCCCTCCCTCCCGATACACCGACAATTACCTTTTCGAACACAAGAGGCCAACTATGCGCCTTGTCTTTTGTTAAAGCTGCCCATGTGCCAGTACAATCGAGGCGAATATATTGTACAGTCTTGCTGTAAAATTCCTCGCGCAAAGCACCAACCAAAGGGGGGCCACATCTAAAAGCAACAATCCGAAAACCTCTTCTTTCCCCCCCTCCCCTTTCTCTTTCCCTCCCCAGGTGGCGATTGTTCTTTGACCGCGATGCTCTTCCAGTCAATTAATCCTCTCGGAAACTCCCCGACAAGTGCCGAATTGCAGTCCAATTGGTGTATCCTTCACTACGAGTACTGCGGGATCCCCGATGATGACATGGCCTGAAAGCAGACATCGTGACAAGGACTGAGGCTAACATATCTGGGTCCGTTCAGGGTCGGTTCCTGGCCAGATGCGCATGCCTGTCGGGTATAGCCAACCTGCTCCTACTCAGCAGCCGGGACGCGCCGCGGCAAACCGGTTACCGAATGGAAACAAGATGGGTACGACATAGCTCTTGAATCTTTTTTTTTTTCTTGGGGGTTTTTTTTTTAAAAAACTACTACATATGATGATGACTGAAGAGAGAGAAAGAGAGAAAGAGAGAAAGAGAGAAAGAGAGGATGATACTGACTTTTGCGGATGTAGCAACCGCTGGATGGGCGTTTGGTGGTGGCCCCATGGGCGCTGCTGGTATGCCCGCTCCCAGGCAAATGGGAAACGTTAGCTTTGCCCAGACTGCTGCCGCATCACAGCAAAGCAACCAATTGGATCCTTCGTAAGTGTTGTGATTTTGTATACACTTGGCATTGGTGTGTTTGGAGATCTTTCTTGGGTGGAAAATTGTTCCCTTTTTTCTTTTCTTTTTCTATGCGACAGTTTCTTGCTTTATGGGAATTTATGAGGGCCATGTTCTCATCATCACGGCTTTCGTTTGCATCTTCTCCTATGAACGGTTGACTCACCCGGTTCTTCGCAAGCACTGGCTCAGACTTAATGCGCGCGTGATCTCTTTTGGACTTTGGGACGACGGATGGGACGATTGTGATAATTATTGGTTCTTCGACCTCATTATGTGGAGAGAAGGCGGGTGCCTTCATATTTCATCTGCGCTTGTCAAAACGGCAAGCAACACATGGCAATTGGGAGAAAATCTTTTTTTTTTTTGGTTTGTCTCGCCTCGTGCTTTTCAATTTATACACAGAGAGAAGAAGGAGACAAGAAAGAAAGAGAAAGATCTTGTGATCATCACATCTTCTTTTGCTTCATTGTCCACTATGCACCCGTCACGATCTCATCACAGGCCTAAGCTCTCTTTGGCCTTTTCGCGGAACAACATCCAATTGGACCAACGGAGCGATGACATACACTCTCTGGCGCTTTCGTTTTCAGCAACTTCTGCTACTTGTACTCCATCTAGCTCTCACAGTCCTGCACCATTGGCATATGCTGCAGTATTGAAAAGCACCAAGAGACCCCCGAAACAAGCGATATCCCATCCGAATCTCAGTGAAGAGCAAGTCTGAATCCATTGCCATTGACACTGCTCGAATCGTCCAAATCGCCTCTACTGTTACCTCTTGTGTCTAGTTTACCCAGTTTCTCACACGTGTGTACTAACCTCATATTCCTTGCAGCGATTTCCCGTCCTTGTCCAACGTCCAATTACACAACCAATCTCAAGCGGCGCTTTGGGGGACTGGTCCGGGAACCCGCAGCAATGGCGGCCTGGTAGGAAGGGGGCAGACTGCTACTCTTGCGTCTCACCTTGCCCAGCCTCCGCAATCAGAAGACCCCTATAGCCAAGCGAACACTAGTCGTTCACATGCCGTGGCACAAGGATCCTTCCGTTATGGCTCCAATGGAAACATGAATGTTGGCCAACAGCAAATGGCTCCCTCTAGCATTGACGAGTTCCCCCCGTTGAACAGAGAAGCCAGCCAAGGACCAAATATCTCTTTCCAGAACATTGGGGCTCCGTCTGCAAGCATTGGTTCTCAGAACGGACCAAATGCCCAAAACATGGGCCCGATTGCTCAGAACTCTCAATCAGTCCAGAACAACCAAAATGCGCAAAGCGTCCCAGCTTCTCAAGTTGCCCAGAACCGCAACGGTAATGGGCTGCTAAATGCGCTATCAGCAAGCAATGCGAGCCGGGCGGCTGCTTCGCCTGTAACCAATGGCGCCCCTGGGCTGCCGGGTAAGATCTCTTCGCCTCTATTATCCATTCCTGTACTACATACACATTTTGACATGCTAACCACTAGCCTATTTCTTCTAATAGCTCCTGTAGCAAGACCGCAAGAACAGAGACCTAGTCTGTCTGAGGAGGTGGAGTCTGTGGCTGCCGCTGCAGAAAGCAGGAAGCCCCTCGGTGCTATTGGTAATGATCAAAAGTCTACCGTGCCTGATGACTCTCTTGCAATTGGTACCAATGCGTCTGGACTTCCGATACTCGACCCTCTTGGTGGGATGCCTGATGTGGATAAATGGGGATTGAAAGGCCTGATAACATTGATGGACAAATACCCAGATTATCACGCAATGGTATCCGGTATCGACGTTAACAATCTGGGGCTTGACCTCATGGCCACCGAGTAAGTCGAATTTCAGGGTTATTCGTGGATGATGAACTCTTTTGCTAATTTTTTTTCTAGTATGATTTCCACGCAAAATTACTCTCTCTTTGACGATGTTCTTCCCCGCCCACCGACCCCAAAGTTCAGATTACCAGACTGTTATCATGTGACCAACACCCAACCGATTGAGCAGGTGGTTCATAGCTTTAACGATGAGTCGTTATTCTACATGTTCTACTCTATGCCCGGCGACATCAGGCAACATGTGGCGGCTCAAGAACTGTAAGGGTGGTTTTCTTCTTTAATCAAGTGCACATGGTGATTTTTTTTTTCTTTTTTTTTATTCGTACTGACCTTGGCACCCAGGAACAATCGTAATTGGCGCTGGCATAAGCGTTTACAACTTTGGATCACCAAAGACGAAACTATGGTTGCGCAAACAATTAGCATCAACGAAGAGCGTGGCTATTATATTGTCTGGGATACCAACTCGTGGCGGAAGGACCAAGTAAGTTAATCTTGAAGCCCTTACAAGATTAACTTTCAAAGTTGACCACTTGCTAACTGTTTTCTGCGTTCAGAGAGAAATAATCTTGGCCTATAACGAACTCGAAACTACGACCCCGCCTATTGCTCCTCGGACGTAACACCCATCTTTCTAATGCTGATGTGGTGACTTTGTATCTTTAAGCGCAATAACTAGAGATTTGGTTCTGATTCTGCTCGTTTTAGACGTAGCGGCAGGATACATGAGCAATTCATGAATACTTTTTTATTCCCTAATGATTTTGTCCTATGGTGCATAATGTTTTTATTCGTGATAATCAATATATATATATATATATATATATACGATTGATGGCCATCGTCTGTACTGTGCCAATACAGTGCGTATACCGTCTCCGCGAACAGCCCCACAACAAGCTCTAGAGCCTCCCAACCAAAAGGTATCATCAATAGAAAATCATATCCATTCATTGCCCACACATTACCCTATACTTTGCTATAGTATTTCATTTAGGTCTATTTCATCATTCTTCATAGTCACCTGGTACCATGCCGGCTTCATCCTTAACAAATCTTCTTTCTCTTCGCGGCCGAGGCGGAGGCCCTCGTCGAGGAGGTCGAGGAGGTCGCATGGGAGGGCCTGGTTTCCAGGACAAAGCAGTACAAGACACAGACAACGATGCTTCAATCTCCCGGATGAGTGCGGTTAAATTGGAATATTTGGACGATCCATTCGCTCAACACATGGTATCGCCACCAGAGCTACACACGCGACGTCTGCCAATCATCAATAGAGGTATGTACCGTGGTCGATTTTCATCCCTTCTATGGGTTGCAACTGATCAATCTCAGGAACCTACATTCGGACAAAGGCATTGGATCGACTAGTGGATGCATTCCTTGATGGTTCTTCGGGGGAGAAGCAGATTGTTTCGTTGGGAGCAGGGACGGACACGCGGGCATTCAAGTTATTTGCGGACACAAAGCGTGCCAAGGGTTTGATATATCACGAACTCGACTTCCCCATCGCTGTATCCGCAAAACTCCAAAAAGTCACCCGTAATCCCGTCTTTCAATTCTTGGGCGAGGTAAATCGGAATTCGGGGAACAAAGAGGTCGTGGATTATTGGACGACAAACCCCCACAATGGTGGAATATACTACTGCCACAGCATCGACCTCCGCGAACTCAACCGTTCAGATCCAATTACGACGGACCCCTCATCAGCCACCCACTCAACCCTCCCAGGCCTCCGTACCGATATCCCAACCCTCCTCCTCTCCGAATGCTGCCTCTGCTACCTTGAAGTCCCTGCCACAAACCGCGTGATATCCTTCTTCGCCAATCTCATCCCGTCCCTAGCCCTCGCCCTCTACGAGCCTACACGCCCCGATGACCCCTTTGGCCAGATGATGGTTCAAAACTTTGCTGCGCGGAGGATCCGCATGCCGACGTTGGAGACTTTCCGGGTGCCGGAAGATCAGGTGGAGAGGTTGAAGGGGGCGGGGTTTACGGGGGCGAGGGCGGAGACGATGCATAGGTTGTGGATGGAGTGGGTTGGTAGGGAGGAGAGGGAGAGGCTGGATGAGTTGGAGGGTTTAGATGAAGTGGAGGAGTGGGATTTGTTGGCGGGTCATTATTTGGTGGCTTGGGGGTGGAGAGGTGAGGGTTTCGAGAAGTGGGAGGGTTTAAAGGCCTGAAACATGATGACAGTCTAGAGTTGACTTCTTGTACGAAAATTGGGTTTGTAGTATAAAAATACTGGCTCTATATTGGCACTAATACCAGGATAATAATAACGCCGTAACGCCATCGCCAGAAACCACATAAAAGTATAAAAATAACACAAGTCCACGTTGTAGAGTTAAAACTAAACAAAATCGGATTAGTAACCACTTCCAAATAGCCCTCAGCCATAATCAAACTCACAATATTGAGGGGCACATACTGCGCCAGCCTTGTCCCATTGAGCATCGCCCGACTCTTCTTCGGTCGCTCCTGCAACCTCCGATACGCCTCCTGCACATGTCTCGCCTCCACAGGAACTCGCCCCTCACTTGGCAAATCAAACAGGCCCCCCTGGAACAGCTTCCGCTTCTTTGGGTTATCACCGCCACTCTGCGCCTTCAACTGGTCCTCGTGATCTTTGATCCGCAGTGCGTTCTCGGTAAGATACTGCACCATCTCATACGTCAGGAAACCTAGGATGTCGACAATATCATCTGAAGGCTTGCTATCGGTGACCAAGTTGAAGCCAGCCCATTCGCGGAATCTCTTGCCTTTACGGTAGGTAAACGACGCCTGGCGGTACTCCGACCACGTTACATACTCATCCTTGGTCATGGCTTTTGTCCGCTCATCAGCCTTTCGCAACCTCTGCAACGTCAAATAATTCAACTCTTCCTCCTCATCGTCCTCCTCGTCATCCCGATCCGGCACCTCCTGGCTATAAAACGAAGCAGGCTCCCACGGCATGCCGACCTTGGCTTTCTTATTCTTCTTCGCGGCTTCATCCACTGGCGGTGCAACAGCGTCGTCGGCGCCACCAAGGTCATCGCCGCCGCCTTTGTCGTCCGAGTCTTTGACGTTCTTGCGGACATCTTTCCATGAGAGGAATGTGCGGAGACGGGAAACTTTGGCTTGGTCGTGGCGGATTTGAAATATGAGGTCGTTGATAGTGATGGAACGGGAGCCGCGGCGGGCGGCGAGTTCAGTGCTGGTTCGGAGCTGGGAAGCGTGGTTTGTTAGACTTGAGATGGCTGGGTGGATGAGGGGGGGAGGAGTTTACTAATTCGACGACTTGTTGACGGACAATGTCTTCGATGAGGCCGGTGGTTTCTACGGAAGGTTCGGCGGTCTCACCTGAGACGTACATCATCTAGTGGGACAACGGTTAGGTTCAGAGTTGGTGATAAGTCGTGACGAATGGGGCACAAACCTGGGTGATCTCCTGTCGATACTTGTATGTTCGTTCAGCCGTCATTGTGGCGGTGGCGATGTATAAAGGATATCAATTCAATACTGTGGCGACAGAGAAACAGATATCGCGATGCGACAAAGTCTGAACGATGATAATGACGTCGCCGGGGGATGAATGGATATAGTGATTTGACCCGTTAATCTGTAGCCCATGCTTGACCAAGGCATTTTGGTTCGCGCCGGTTAAGCTTCGGCTAAATAAGACAGCGCTACCACGTATAAAACGGACTTCGAGGTAAAGGTCACAGAATATCAAAAGATTGGTACTTTAGAATAATATTTATTTTGCCTTGAATATACAAGACTTTGGAAGATTGCCAATGCCCAAATATCAACATGTGCAAAAAAGAGAAAAACATAACGCCGTAATCCCAACCAAGATTGCATCCCTCGTAAACACAAACATACCGCCCAGTCTACTCTAGTTTATCCAAATGTTCCAATCGTGTCAACACCACTTGTTTACTCGTCTCCTCAATCTCTCCAGCCAAGAACACCTCGTCAAGAATAGCATAAACCTTGTAAAAGTTGAAAACCAGATCCAGCTCGCACACGTTTCCAAAGAACGCATCCAGCACCTCGACAAAGAAGTGGATAGCTTCTAGAAACGCTAGTTCGTTATCGTTGGTGTCGACGCATGCGCAGAAGAAGAGGCCGGCGTACCGGCGGTAAACAATCTTGTTGTTGCGGAATTCGACAAAGTTGGATTGGTATTTCTGGTCTCGGGGAGCGACAAGTCTGTGGATCTGAAGGAGAATTATAAGAGTTAGCTTTGGATGACAAGAATTTTATATCATCAAAACTAACCTCGCCCTTGAGCTTCACTTTCTCTTCGTCACTATATGGCACATACCACTTCGCCAACCGGGTCTTGCCCCTGTGTCGAAAATTCGTCAGTAATTTGGGGATCTGTCTAGATGATTGTGGATGGATGCGAGAAAGTCAAACTTACTGCCGGTTCTGAATCAAAATAAAGGACAGCATAACGAGCGCAAGATTTCTGTGCTGGAATCTGTTGAAATTCGGCAAACAGAAGGCGACGAAGCTACATCATGATTTGTTCTTGCTCTGCTGTAGCTTGTCGCATTGGGATCCCCCCGACGCGGCCGCGATAGAATTAGCCGATTATCAACCGACAAGGGTTAAAGTACCCTATAGTATACAAAGTCCCTGCAAGAAATATAAAACACCACGGAACTGTGTCGTATGCAGAAATTTTAAGAAACCTGCATCAAACTAAAAGTACTTGTGGAAGTAGACAACGGCAATATAGTGGTTGAAATAAGACTAGAGGGTTGTAGTATGTACAATTGAAACCCTAACACTGGTTCTTGGGATATCACGTCAGTGTATGTGTTACTTCTTGAGCGCTGCAAACCGCTTCTCAAGTTCTGAAATATCAGGCACCGCGCCTCCCGGACCTTTCTTCCCGACTGGTGGCTTCGGCTTTGTAGCGACACCGATTTCTTGCGAATTCAATGTCACCTTGGGGTGCACATTATCGGTTGACATTTTGCGTGGTGCAATCTTGAGCGGAGAGTTTGCTGGTAACTTGGCCGGTGGTGTCGCTTCACTTAACTCTTGTTGCTCCTCTTCCGCCTTTGATAGAGGATGCTCCTTTGCACCACCTGACCTCTCGTCGTCGTCCTCTGGCTCAGACGTGTCCCTCCGGGGCCATACTACGCCATATGCCTTTGCAATCTCTTCCAAGTACCCTTGCACCAATTCCGACCGCGGGGGTGATACCGCCAGCTTCTTTAGAACCTTATCATTCACACCACCACTCGCATTATCCGTTGCCCCCAGCACAAACTCCTTCCCAAACCGTTCCGCCAACAACTGCCTCAACGTCTGCAACTCCTTGACCTCCGTCCTCGGCGCGGCATATAGCAAACTCTTAACTGCCTCCTCCAGGCCAGGATCACAGGGCCCAGTGCCCTCTAAAAGACCTGCACGTGCAAGCAAGAGCTCGCAGAAGAGTTCGAGGATCTCATGGAGTTCGGTGATGATGTCGGTGCGGATGATATTTTCGACGCGGATGCGGGCGGAATCGATTTTGCCTTGGTCGAGTAGTTGGGCCATGGCACGGCGGTTTGTTTTGGAGAGGGCGTCGTCACGTTGTTGCATCATGCGGAGGCGGGCGATGGCGAGTTTGAGTTGAACTTTTATCTTGGTCTAGATGGGGTTAGCCGGAGGGGAGGAGGGGATTGAAAGATTTTGAGGTGAGTATGACGTACGATTTGAGACGGTGTGAGATGCGGAGGCGCCATTTTGAAGAGTAGTGTTGGGTGATGAATATTATAGGTGAGGTCTTGATGAACAATAGATAAGCGATATAGAATGAGATGAAGGCAATTGCAGGTATCGAGGAGTTGTGTTTTAGCGCATTCAAATTTTTGTTTCGCTTGCTAGCATTGAAAGCTTGATCGCCATTTTGGCTTGTTGTGTTACCGAATCGGGGAAAGAGCTATAGCGGGGGTCCTAAAACCTTATCTTATCAGTGACTTCCATATTTGCGACAGGTTTGTTTTCAGTGACGTTAACTTGAAAAAAATCATGAATTAACATTGGTTTAATAGCTTCAAATGAATGCAGAACATGATGCCTTGGTGTATTGAGCACTTGATGATTATATGAAGACGTCATCGTGACTCAGAATAATTGTTATCTATTTATAGATCTCATCCAAATGGCACTGAGGAGGCGTACAGAAATAAACTATCCATGTGTTGATACTGTTTGATGGACCGATCCACCAGATAGATAGTAGTCAGTTCAGGAAATGATTAGAAGCATCTCAAGAGATTGGAGTACAATCTAGGTCATTTCTAGGAGACATGTTGATCATGTCTACCTGTACTATCTTGTATATCAGGCTCCAATATGGCAGTATTCATGTTACAGTCTACCTATTGCCATGATTCCTCCAGAGATATTTGGGTATATCAAGCTATCAAACATGTAAATGTAGCTTATTTATTCTGAATGGAATTATGTTGTGATTTATTCTTTTAATGATGTTATCTCTGGATTCCTGAATAATCCAAACTGCCTGATTCATATGAAGCCCGGAACAACGGGAACTCACTTGGCTTATGCTTTCTTTAATGTCCAGTAAGCTGTCGAGTTTTGTAAAGTTCAATGATAGATAATCCGGGGCAATAATCTTAACGAGGCGCGCGGTTTATGAGGCTTATTCGCTAGCAGTCACTATGATGATAGGGAACTGCTCCTGATGGGATTAAGCTTGTTTGAGACTAGCCGTCATAATATTGACGTAAAATGGAATCACAGGTCACTTACACCATGTGATCCTACTCCTACATCGCTTAATATATGGACACCGAAGAACCGGAGCTTGAGCATAGAAATTACTTCTCGGTCTAGTTTAAAGACAGAGCTTGGCCTGTCCGGTTGCAAAGGAGCTGAAAACAACCTTCCTTGTCAATACTATGTAGATAAGAGTGACATGAGGATAGCGTATCTTAACATGATGGGACCATACGAAGAGATACTATCTATAGTATGGGATTTAGCGAAATACAACATGTCAGACAGAAGATGTGTATGTGTAACAAGCCACCAGCACGAACTGTAACTTGGATCAGTCAACACAATAATGATGGAACAAGACATTATGTGGGATACACTGGTAGTGAACGTGGAACAAAACACGTGTGATCTATACCGGTACACGATAAGGACCAAGGTACTGAACTCGTCGATATCACTAGCTTAATAATTAGATGATCCTGAGTCAAGTAACAGAGCAGTTGCTATAGAAGCAAGGGCTACTGAATATGCATCTACATGACACCAAGGCGTATTCAGTCTATCCCGTTCATCCACTTACGTCACAATCCTACTGCTTGCCCCGGCTCAAACGTTCTTGATCGGGGTTTTCAGGGTCTCAACATGTCGGAGCTGGAATGGGCATCCTGGTTCTGAAAAACGCAAGAACAGAGTGCCTTCTTGCGGCATGGGCCGAGGCCTTCAAACTCAATTACCAATCAGAGATCAAGGTTGAGGGAAGTTGACGGGTAGCCAAAGGCAAGATGTTCCAAGTACAGCAGGTTCCTAGCTTGGAGCTTGAGCTTGTTGTGGAAGCCTCGTAGGAGTACTTGAGGAGCTGCGTTCCCTCGTAAATGAGTGATGATTGTAATCGTTATGTTGTCCAAAACTACTACGACAACAAGATTAACTATAGGCGTATTCTTATCTTTATTCGGCTATCCCTATATTTCAAAAATATATATAATCACCATGACGATTCACGTTACGCACCCTAACGCCGGTGCCGGAACTCAAGGTAAATTCTTGCTTTGTGGCTGTCGTGTTGTTATCATCAACTAACCTGTGTTGCCTCATCAGTCTGGACGGTGCTCCTAACCAACATCGACTACGTTGAAGGCGCCATTACTTTGGCATATTCCCTTCAGCGTGTCAAGTCAGCCTATCCATTGGTTGTTCTTTATACAGACTCCTTCCCCGCCGTCGGTATCCAAGCCCTCAATAATCGCGATATCCGGACTCAACATATTGAGTACATCCGTCCTGCCAATGGTCCCGCTTATTCCGAGGATCCACGCTTCCTTGATTGCTGGACGAAGCTGGTTCCCTTTAGCCTAACCGAGTATGATCGCATTGTCCAACTTGATGCTGACATGCTGGTTTTGCAAAACATGGATGAACTCATGACGTTGCCGCTAGATAGCCCCGAGGATGCGGCGGCGGGCCGGGGAACTAGAGTCATGGCCGCTGGACATGCGTGCTGCTGTAATCCCCTCAAGAAGAAGCATTATCCCACTGACTGGGTTCCCGAAAACTGTGCCTTTACTACGCAACACAATGAACCTGATACAGCACACATAAAAGCCCCCGCATGGAATGCCTCGCCACTAGAGTATATCAATGGCGGACTTCAGGTAGTTATCCCGTCAGACGGTGTTTGGAACCAGATTGTTGAGTACATGCAAGACAATGCCGAGAACTTGCCGTTTGCAGACCAGAGTGTTCTCTCGTCTCTCTTCCGTGACCGTTGGGTTGAACTTCCGTACATTTACAACGCCCTAAAGACTCTACGATGGGAGGGAGTTCACGACAAGATCTGGAGGGACGACAAGGTGAAGAACATTCATTATATTTTGACGCCTAAGCCATGGCATGAAAAGGTTACTGTGGACGGAAAGACTACGGGGACAGAGCCGACGCATCAGTGGTGGGTTGATATCAACGTTGAACGTAAGAAGACAGAGAAGAAGGCGGGAGTTATGGTTGATGATTACAACAGAGAGTAGACATAACACTGAATATATCCCGTATTGTAGCTTATGAATATCACGATAGTGATTGCTTTCTCTCAAGTGACTGATTACGTGCGCACCTTCCTGCTTAATGTGATTCTCCAAATTCACGACGTTTGCACCTTCCTCTAATCCAGACTGTCCCTACTCATACCGTAATACAATTGGCTAAAGCTCCTTCCTTGGATCGCTGTCGTTACTATGATCTTGCTTCTGGTTGGCTGCGATGTGGTAGCAACAACACGCAAGTTCCTTCCTCAATTCCCAGAATGACGGCGTCCACCTACCGCGTAAACACTGCTCGCTTGACTCTTCTTAAACCATCCCCCCCC
>MKGJ01000647.1:0-10455 GCA_002018255.1 Bretziella fagacearum | reverse complement strand
GGGGGTAACTTGTGAATGATTCCAACTATCTGGAAGAATGTTGGTATTTGCAGTAGTAGGTCTTTGAAGCCTAAGGGTATAGTCCTTCCAGATGTGAAGCATCACACATGGTACAGGATCAAAACGTTGGCCTTGTGGCTAGACCGAGAGGGATCCAACATGAACCGGGGTTTTGTTTCGGGGTGAATCATATTGTGCCCGCATCGAGTCGTCACCTCATTCAACCAGAGCCCTCGTCTCTATGTAACGGATACATACAAAAGGATGACATAGGGCATTCTTATGGGTTGATAGCACTTTGTAGATGTCCGTATAGATCAAGAGTCAACTTCCAAAAGCTCTATAGACTTAATTTAGAGGGTTTTGTGTAACAGTGTTAAAACATGAACCACATATCTTCGTCACCAAGGGATACTGATTACTATCATACACAAGTATACCTTTTTTTTTTTTTGCTTTTTCATCATAGTTCAAAATACAAAGGATCCAATGGTAACTACATTGTCTTTGTCCTAAAGGAAATAGTGCTAGAGACTTTGTGCATTAGTACTAACGGCCACTGTTGATTATCTGCTTGCCGAGGGTAATTTATTTTTTGGGAGAGACGAGATCTGGACATAGCCTTGGAAAAATAGCAATAATACCAGTCAATCACTCTGTTGTCACATGCATATACTCGTGCTACTATAAATGTAGACAGCACTGGGGCCAGATTTGAAGGTTTTCAAGGTTTGCCCAACTCCAAGTCTACTCTAGATGATGAAACACTCGGGTCCATCCAATGATGTGCCGATTTTTGTGGTGTCAAAGTTGATACCGATGAAAGTTTGTGACGAACATCTACTTAATATACCATCCAACCTCGAGCGTCCGTCACATACGACCATAGCTTGTAGAAATCACGGGATCCCGTCTGCTCTCCCATAGTTAAGCTACAGAGCGCTGGACTAGTACCGTGGTGGGTTCCTACACAGGAATCCCCAGTGTTGTATGTTTTTTTTTTTTTTTTTTTTTTTCAGGGTTATGATTAGAGCTGGACTCTGTGGTTGGCTCCAGCTGATATATGTGGGTTCTTGGCGGAACCAGGATAAGCTTTGAAGCTACAAGATGTCAGAGCACGATTGTAGACACTGTGCTCTGCTACTGAAATATAGTAATTTGGCTACAAAATAGGTGAGAATATAGACGGACAGACACTGTGCATACACTGTCCAATCATTATATTCGGATCAGGACCCCCGGATAGAACGATTTCGCGTAAATCTAGGTTATGAAGGCGACGTCCAGTAATTTGTTATTATTGGTTGCTCTCTGTGTGTCTATTGTTTCCTTAGGATCTAGTTGGACTTTTGTAGTCTTTCTTCCTCTTCTTTTTCTTCTTTTCTTCTTACTAAGCTCTCGGTAAGGCTCTTTTGCCTTTTCCTTTCTCTATCGTATCGGTAACTTGTTTTCTTTTTGTGTGGGATTTCTAGTGATCCTTCTCATATAATGTACTAAAAGTATTGTTGGATTTATCTTGTAAGGACTAGGCTAGGGTTAGCACACGATTAAAGAAATCAGAGGCAAGGCTTTTTTTTTTTTATTTCTTTTTAACCGCGTCTCGCGTTCATCTCAAAGATGATCTGATATCAACATTCATTATTCCCTTTTTTTTTTCTGCTTCATTTTCTTTCTCTTTTTGATTGTTCTTTTCATTTCTGCATCCTACATTTTGCTGTGTCTCTTGCAGCAGTCCACTCGTTATTACTATTCTACTACAGATTCGAATCATTGCCTCCTTCACCGTGTCTTTTCTTCTTTTCTTTTTCATTCTTTTTGATTATATATTACTTGTCATTCATTACCGACTAACTGGTCTCATTCATAATAATTTGCTACTTGCTTTTTTGTATTCTTAATTTGTAATCTATCACTGTCCTTTTCTCTCTCTCTCTCTCTCTCTCTCTCTCTCTCTCTTTCGTCACTTGTCGCACGCATACAACATACACTAATCTACAGTATCCGACACGTCACTCTCGACAACCCGACACGCAATTCGTTCTAGAATAATCCCGTTTCTTCAAAGCTCCCGCCTCCATTTTCCTCTGCATCTTCGACAACTGTTGCCCTCCTCCAAGCAAAGACACAGCCAGCCCAACGGGAAGAAGAAATCTCAAGGGATATCCCGACATATTGTTGGACACAAGAAAAAAGAAAAAAAGGGCAATTTCCACTTGTTTCCTTTTTCTTTTATTTTCTCTGAGCTTCCATTCCAAAGACTGTTCAAAAACCAACTAGTAATTCCTCTTTCGGTTTTCGTCAAATTTCCGTTAACCTTTTGATTTATTATTTATCTTTCATTTTGAATTATTATCTAATTTTAATTAATTTTTATCTTTATCTTTATCTTTATCTTTATCTTTATCTTTATCTTTATCTTTATCTTTATCTTTATTTTCTTTTTTCTTTTCTTTTTTCTTTTTTATTTGTGGGACTTGTTCACGGAAGGAATAAGCTCAAAAAAAGAAGAATTCGCCAGACAAAGCAAGCACTTGCGTCCAACCAATCAAATTCCAAAATAAGCAGCCACTGCGTCATCAAAATCGTACGCGCCTTCCCATAATCGCTAAAGAGTACGGAAGCTCATTGCCGCTTGCTTTCTTTCATTCTTTCATGCAAAAATTCTCAGCCTCGCGTCTTGTCTCTTTTTTGTGTGAACAAAAGGACCTCTCTGCATCGCGCATTCTCCGTTGCCCCCCCCCCCCCCCCCGCCGGCGTGGCTTCACATCGGACTGTCTGCTCTGCCACACAATTTGATCGATTCATCTCGTCCCTTTGAGTGACTGCTGGTCTCTAGCCTGAAGCCTAAAGAACATCAAATCACGATCTCATCTGAGTGGTGTTGCTGCGGATACCCGTTCGTAGTGGCCTGCGTCAATTTCGGGGTTTGAAACAATCGGGACCGTCCTCCCGTTTCTTTTCTTCTCTTCTCTTCTTTTCTTGTTTTGTTTCTCCGCGAGCCATGGATGCTCGACCTTTTGCTGGTTCTGTCTCTGTTGTCGTTGTCTTTTCATAAGAGCTTTCCCTCAATCATATCGGGGCTTTGGCTTGTATTTGTTTCCTCAATCTCGTCGTTTGGGTTTGAATTACGCGCACCGCACCGCCTGTTTCTAGACGGTGCTGCGCCCATCGAGATATTCGCCGGCCGTCGAGGTTTCTAGTTGTTTGCTGTTTTACGCCGCTCAACTTGTTTCGTCCTTCAAAAGGTTTTGCTACGTGTTTCAGGCGGCTCATGCTTATGCTGGCGACGCTTTTGACATCTCATATTGACTACGATTCTTGTTCGTTTTTTTGTTTGAACAAACATCCTGAGAGCTCTTTCAACATCACCTGCTATTTTCTCATTAAGCAAGGTTGATTGTATTTACTATCATCTTACTATCACGCCATCTGGATATATACTCTCATCTGTTTCCTAATCCTAATCTTGTTCTTTCTTGTCCTTTTTTTTTCTCTTCTATTTTTCTTTTTCTTTTGTTATCGTGACGATTTAGTCCCCCTCACATCAAAATGGAGCGCCATCTTATTATGCCGACTCCGGCCCAACAACTCCGGCCAGTGCGGCGGCAGTTCACCGCTGTATCACCAACCCGCCGCAGCATGGGCAGCACTGGTGACGACCTTCTCTTTCGACTCACTCCCATATGCGCCGTTGACTCGCTTCTCGACCCTACCGGAACCCTCAAGGCTTGCCTAACCCACGCTACTAGATTTGAACTCGACTTTGCTATGCGCGCTGCCGTGGCGTCTGGACGGATTCAGGATTGGGTGGATGAACTCATGGAGTGGCCATGGGCCACAATTCCCGGCCCCCGTGGCTTCACCATGCCTATTGCTAGTATCAAGACGCTACAACAGTGCGAGACTATCGAAGACGTCATAACCACTAGAAAAGGCTGCTTCGTCGGGTATCTGCCGGCCGAAGATGTCATTAGATATGAGCGCCGCATTGAAAAAATTCTCACCGAATTAGACGACTTGGAGCTCGACGAAATCAAGTCGCATGTTCTTGTTGAGCACATTAACCCCGAGTTACGACCTGGAACACCCTTTGAATCTGCCGCGACATCTCTATCTGCTCGCTTTCACCGTCTTTCTGATATTGCCGCCGTTCTTGCCGCCATCGTGTTGCAAGCGCTTCCCTCATTATCACGCCTCACACATAGTCTGACAACCTGGTCGCTCAGATTGGCCGTTCTTCGTCAGATACCACCTTTCTTCATGACCCTACTCAACGCCGAGATGGCACTACGCACTGGGTGGAGTGCTATTGGCATGTCTTCTTGTTTCTTACCTCCCGAGACGCCCAAGACCCCTGTCCCAGCTCTGGAAATACTTACCCGTAGTGAGTTTACTATTATGAAGACAACGATTAGCAGCAAGATTGCTGCGCCTGGGAAACTCCTCGATTTCATGCTCGATCAACTTGAAGGTCTTGATGATACTCTTCCAGAGAAATGGCTGATTCATGTGGAAGTGGTTGAAAAGGATTACTCGGAGTGGGTAGCTGCATGCGAAGGGAAACTTCGCCAGGCTGACTACAATCAAATTGCTGCCGAACATGCGCACGAGCGGACTTTGCGCGCGCCTGCTCAAATATATCCTTCTGGTAGCCCACCAGTTCCCGAGCTCCGTGTGCCTGACACTGCTCGTCAATCCCGGGCTTTCTCTGGACTCGCTACCATTTCAGATAACAGTTTGATTGATGCGCCCTTTGAGACTGAGCGCGGCCTCACGTCTGAGTCTTGTTACTTGACTAGAGATTCTTGTCTTGATATGGGCCGTGAGCTCGTTTCATCTGATGACGAGTCTCTGCCTCCTGTTGAGGGCTCAGTCATGATCCGCCGTACTAGCAACTCATCAAACATGACCGAGGTTGCCCACGGTGTGGCTGACAGCCCCATGCGCTTTGATTCTAGCATCATTATAGAGTCTTCTCCGGCTCTCCCGGCTCTCAAGAACGCCAGGCACGACATGGATGACTCTTTTAACTTTGAGAGCTCCCCGGTAGCTCCTCCCCGCGTCACCCGTGCTCTCCGTGCCAAGTCTGCTCCGTCCCGGGATAACATTCCGTCGAGCAGTGCCTTGAGCTCCAGCATGGACCATACCCTCCGCGATGAAGCCTTCCTCGGTGGCCTTGATATCACCAACCAGATTAAGAACCCTACTAAGCCCCATGAATCTTTGGATGATCAGTTTCAGCAGCAGATTAGTGAAATCCTGGAACACATTCCCGCCAAGATTACATTGTCAGCTGAGCCCAAAAAGGTCATTGATCTGAACCCTCCAGACCTGAACCTTCCCAAACTCCGCAACAAGGTTTCCCGCGACCCTGGCCTACGTTCTTTCTCGTCCCTTTCATCACGCTCTCAGACTCCTTCTTTTACTCTTGCCCCTGCCGAACGCACCAGAGTCCGCAGTCGCACCGGTGGCCAACAGGAAATCAAGGTATACCACCTATCCCGGTCCACCGGAGAAGCCCCGATCAAACTCTTCATCCGCCTTGTCGGCGAATCTGGCGAACGCGTCATGGTTCGTGTTGGTGGCGGCTGGGCAGACCTCGGCGAATACCTGAAAGAATATGCCACTCATCACGGCCGCCGATCCGCCGCTCAAATTGAAGTCCGGGGCCTCAATGGCCGTGCCGTTACACCTTCTCACATTACCTCTTCACCTCCCTCTCGTCCACAATCCGCCATGGAATACTCCCCCATGACGCCCATTCGCGTCCGTAAATCCCGCAAGAGTTCTGTGACCTCGGAGCGCCCACCCCTTCCGCGGATGACCCCTGCCTACATGGCCCCCACATTCGCATCCGAGAATGCCGCCGCTGCCACGGCTGCTGCCTTCCGGACCAATCGCGATCCTGGCGAGTACTCTTCTGGGGA
Source organism: Bretziella fagacearum (assembly GCA_002018255.1). Classification (NCBI taxonomy): domain Eukaryota; kingdom Fungi; phylum Ascomycota; class Sordariomycetes; order Microascales; family Ceratocystidaceae; genus Bretziella; species Bretziella fagacearum. Next base: position 4,528 of record MKGJ01000647.1, on the reverse strand, counting down.
ATCCACCCGCTCGCGTTCATCCTCAGTGGGTAATTCTTCCAACGATGGCGACGCTAGCCCCGCGGCGACGAGGAGTCGCCCAGTGTTAGGCCTTGCTGGTCCAAAGTCGCGTCAGGTGGAAATGACGGAGGAGAGCAAGCAGTGGGTGAAACAAGTGACGGAGCGGGTGCGTATTGCCAGTGGTGAGATTCGCGCAGCGGAAGCTGGAGAGACGTCGATGGCGGCAGCGGGTGTTGTTGGTGGGAACCGTGAGGTGTCTGGAGGGTCAGTTACGAGTGGAAGTGGAACCGGGAATGGAAATGGAAATTCAGGCGTCATTGGTTCGAGGTTTGGAGAGATGGGCAAGGTTGGGGGGACAAAGAGACTTTTCCGGAGAGGATAGAAAACTGGGTTTCTGATTTTCTAACCCTTTTCTTGTTTTTATGGGAGGGAGGTTGAGAGGAGGAGGTGATGATTTGTCTTGATACCCTATCGTTTCTTTTGTATTTTTTTTTTGTTTCTTTTCTTCTTTTTCTGCTGGTATTACCTTTGTTATCAAAGGTACGCGCCGTGTGTCGTTTTTATCTATTTTTGAGGATGGGGTTTTTTCTTTTTAGCGGGCATCATGGTCGTTTTATGGTGTCACGACTCTGGTTTTTCTTTTTTTCTTTTATTTGGATGGATATAGTAGTTCAATGCATCTACAGCGTTTTTTTTTTTTGATGTCATTTTGTTAAATTCCATCACAGTATCTGTATCTCTTTTTTATTCCACCTACAAAAAAAAAAAAAACTCCCCCGGACAGGCTTGAACTGTCAACCTCCTGATTGCTGCTACCCTTTTGGTGCATAACAGTCAGACGCGCTAGCCAATTGCGCCACGGAGGATGATGACATAATGGTTGAACGACTCCATACATAGTGAATCTTATGAGGGCCACAAGCTTCTCTTTGAGTCACCATTGTCAATCACTGTCTCACCTCATCTTCACAATCATACAAGAAATGTCAGTAAATCAAAATAATTCAACTCATCTATTTACGCCCAAAATGTAAAAAAACAAAAAGAAATCAACAGGCAATATCCCATATCACATAAATCAAGTAAAAACCCCCCGCAAAAAAAAATTAAAAAATAAAAACAAGAAAGCATTAAAAACAGATCCCCGCGATTCAGAAGGAGGCCCTCTAAAAGCTCTAAGTAAAACACGGCCCTCTTCAAAATCAAACGAAACACGGCGAGGTGGTATCATGGTGGGTGGGTGTTGTTGTTGTTGTTGTTGTTGTGTGTGGTTTTTTTTTTCTTGTCCTCTTTTAGCTTCTTTCAAGAACCAAGAACGACCCGACCGACCTATGGGACAGCTCAAAGATTCCATATTAGAATTCCCGGACCTCCACCTGGTATCCTCGAAATAACGTTGCATTGTGACTCGTGCTCCACCCACGAGACTTCTGCGCGTAGACATGGACGACTTCACTGCAACACTATTCCCCCCCCCCCCATTGACCGGTTCATCTCCATCAAGAGATTCACAGGCGAGACTCCCCAAAGCTAGTGGGGTTGTACACCTTGCTCTTGATGTAGGCGGTCAGGGCAACATCACCCCACTCCTCCCACTCAACCCACTGCTCCTCGGGCAACTCCGAGACACCGTCATGGCGGGCGGCCTTCATAACCTCACGGGCAACAATGATTGAGGCCTCACGCACACGCTCAATGTTGGGGTAGATCAGACCCTTGTGGATCTCGTCAGCGTTCAACGACTCGGCCAGCGAGGCAGCAGCAATGTAAATCATGTCATCGGTGACCTTGGAAGCCTTGGCCAAGATGGTGCCCAGACCAATACCGGGGAACACGTAAACGTTGTTACCCTGGTTGGGGTGGTAGGTGATGACATTATCATTGGCAGTCTTGACCGAGAATGAGGAAAAGGGCGAACCCGAGGCGAAGATGACAGAGCCGTCGGTCCAGTTGACGGCCTGCTCAAAGGTGCACTCGGCCTTGGTAAGGGGGTTGGAGAGAGGGAAGAGAATGGGGCGACGACCCTGACCGCCAGCCTCGACCGAAGCCTTGAGGGCACGGACAACGCTCTCGGTGAAGACGCCAAAGGTAGCAGTCAGGCCAACTAGAGCAGTAGGCTTGACGTACTCAATAACCTCCTCCAGAGTGCGGAACTGGTGGCCCTCGTTGTCAGTACGGGCAAAGTAGACCTTGTGGGCGGCGAGCTTGTCACCACGGTCCCGGGTGACAAGACCCTTGGTGTCAACAAGCCAAAACTTGTCACGGGCCTCAGCCTCGGTAAGACCACGGCGAGTGTAGTACTCAACCAGCTGCTTAGCTACACCAACACCAGCAGAACCAGCGCCCATGAATACAAGGCGCTGTTCCTCCAGGGGAACACCAGATAGGTTGACAGCACCAATGTAACCAGCCAGGACAACGGCACCAGTACCCTGTATATCATCGTTGAAACACTTGTACTGGTTACGGTAGCGGTCGAGGTAGTTGAAGGCCTTCTCAGACTCAAAGTCTTCAAATTGAACAACCATGTCGGGGTAGACGTCGTGAACAGCCTCCATGAACTCATCCATAAACTCCTGCTGAACCTCGACTGAGGGACGCTTGGCGCGAAGACCCAGGTAGAAGGGATCATTCAGGTTGGTCTCGTTGTTGGTACCGCAGTCCAGGACAATGGGGAGGGTCTTGGAGGGGTGAATACCGGCAGCAGCAGTGTACAGAGACAGCTTGCCAATCTATAGACCTGTTGTTAGTAAATAAATAAAAGAATATAAATAAAAAAGACATGGTAATATTCAGGGCGACCAAATATAGACACTTACAGAGATACCAACACCGTTGACACCAAGATCACCAAGGCCGAGAATACGAGAACCGTCAGTGACGACGCAAATCTCGGGGTTGGGGTAGGGCCAGTTCTTCAGGATAGTCCGAATGCTCTTGCGCTGCTTGATGTTGATGTACAGGGCCTCGGGGCGGGTGTAAAGGGTGGAGTACTGCAGGCACACATCACCAATGGTGGGGGTATAGACAAGGGGCATGAGTTCACGGACATTGTCCATCAGCAGACGGTAGAAAAGATCAGTATTCTGATCCTTGATGCTCGACAAGTAAAGGTACTTGTCGATGGGGGTCTGACGGGTCTGAATCATCTTCATGGCACGAGCAGACTGGGTGGTCAGACTCTCCATGGTGTGAGGAATAAGACCGGTCAGGTTCTTGCTAATACGCTCTTCAGGAGTGAACGAGAGACCTTTGCCGAGAATTAGCTTGCGGTCCAAAACGGCCACGGAGCCATCAGTGGACGACGACGACGATGATGATGATGATGATGATGATGATGATGATGATGATGATGATGATGATGATGGCATGGTGTTCTGCCGAGGGATATTAATGGGGATAGGGAGGGATGATGATGATGATGATGAGGTAGAAGAGGAAAGGACGGCAGCAAGGGGAGGAATGCAATGAATAGAAGTAGAAGAAATAAAACGAGTAAAAGTGGAAGGATATGAACAAGTAAGATGAAGATTGCGAATGAAACCAAGACGGCAAGACATGATAGCAACTCTTAGCTTGGGGCAGGCCAGCCTTTTATAATAAACCAAGTGGACGAGGACTTGGAAGGTGGCGGGAGGCCGAGGTAGTGTTTGTGTACTTTTGGAATGTATCTGTACGACAGGAAAAAGGAAAGGAAAATAAAAAAAAATAAAAAAATATGTTTGGTGTAGTGTGGCAACGAAGGGAATGGCTGCGGCGTTGGTTCTTAAAAGCAGAACCAATGCAGGCCTGTAAATGTATTTTTTTTTTCTTTTTCACAGCAGCAGCAATGGGGGAGGGATATTGACGATCAAAAGATTATGCCAGAGAGAACGGGGCACAATGGGAAACAAAGAAGACGGGACAGATTCAAAGTTGAGGTAAAGCAAAACTAGGAAGAAGACTGGAGGACTGGAAGACAAAAAAAAAAGAAGACAAACCCGCGACAACAAGATATTTATGTCCGCGCTTGCACAGTCTCAAACGAGTCAGGGCTTGATAAAAGCGCATACCAGATCGCGGGGTGTGCCAGCGTCAGAAACGGAGGGGTGAAGCGAAGAAGCACGAGTGGAGAGAGAAGCCAAAGTCTGGCCGGCCCTACCAAAAGGAAGATGCGGTGGGTGACTCCACCCAGGGCTGGCAGGATTGGTGGAAGGCAATGGGAAGCGCAGTTGTTGGTCGGACAACCTCAGTAGACAGACGGAGAAATAATTGGTGGTAAACGTAACCAATAGGTAACGGGAAGATAGAAGAAGATGGTGGTCTCTGGCAGTGATGAAAACCAGCCAAAGTAGGCGACAAATTATCCCACCTCTTGGAAGAGGTGCAAAAACAGAGCCTCGCGGTTGCTTCTAAAAGTGGAAATGTTCACTGGAGCATCACCGATAATCAAGTGGAAGGAACGGAATAGACCGGCACGAAAAGAAGACAGGAGGTGTGTATGCAAAAAAAAGTAAAAAAATAAAAATAAAAATAAAAAAAATAAAAA
>MKGJ01000646.1:0-11941 GCA_002018255.1 Bretziella fagacearum | reverse complement strand
GGTGGGTGGGTGAAGCCTTGGATTTTTGTTAATTTAGAAGACTGTAAGATGTAGTGTCTGTGGTAGAGAGAAGAATGTCAAGGTGGCGCAGGTGGGTGTGGGATTACAGAGCACCAGAGAATGCGCAAAGCAGGATATCATAAGATAAAGAACATGATATAGTCGGGGGTCGGGGGCGGAGATAGGCCGGACTTGAGATACAGAGATATGTCAGAAAAAAAAAAAAGTAAGAATAAAACCACTATGTCCTTAAGAATCAAAATATCTATATCATTTTTATTATTTATTTTTGCCCTGTATATCTATAGAATAGACATAACTTCAAAGATACCAGAATGCTTCAAAACTACAGTCTCACCTAAAACAACTGTCTTAGATCACCCCCACAGCAAATCCCCATTTGGAAGTTTGACAACGGGACCGAGCAATACCGCGGGCGGACTTGAGATGGGATGCGAGTGAGGTGTAAAGAAGAGGAAGAGGAGCAAGAGGGGGGGGGGGGGGGTCCCTTGACATAGTCACAACAAGTAATGCCGTCGTCACCCCGTCGTTAGTAGAGCAGAGCAGAGCAGTGCCTTGATTGCCTCGAAACCTCTTAGAAACCTGTAACATCCAATCTATTCTTTTTCCTAAAATCAGCTCGGCTGCTGCTACTTTTCTTCCTTTCTCTCTCTATTCCTTTCTATACTTTTATTTTTACAACTTGGTAGCGGTGTTTTGCTTCACTATTGTGAGCTGGTGATTCTTTTCCGTCCTGCCTAAACTGTGCTTGCTCTTTCGTTATTTGTTTAACAAGTTATTTTTCTTCTTCTTTCTCTATTCTTCTTGATTCTTTTTATATGGTGACCGAGAGTCCCGGGCGATGAGATGTTTTTCGGCATAATCTCTTACTGGGTAAGTTTTCTCTTTTTCTCTTCTCTTTTCATTGTATTCTTCTCAATGAACCTCACATGCATGGCACATATGTGTACGTCAGTGGTTCCCTTCCGCTTCTTTTCCTTCCTTCCCTTTTTTTTTTTTTTCTTTTGGGGGCTCTTTCCTCATCCATTTCTCGTGTGTACCACTACTTTCTTTTTTTTTTAACCTGTCAAAATTCGGAAATTGCGCATCTTGCTTGTCGACTTTTTTTTCTTTTTACTGCACCTTCCACGATGACGTCTTTTTTTGAGCATCACGTAATCACCAACGTTGTTTCTTCATCTTCCTCTTTTCTCTCTACGATTTTTGCGCAACAGAATCGCATTCTTGAAACAATAAAAACACAAGAAGAATTCGCAGTGATTACCGACGGCTATCATCATTGCGCTACCACATCAATCTTCAAATGCACCATTTGGTTTCATTAGTCGATTTCAGCCGCTATCGCACATTACATCGGATGGCTAATTGTGATGGCCAACAGGAAGCAAACAATCATCATTACTTGCACTACAAATTCAAGCACTCAATGATTTTATTGGCCTCCATGACCTCTTGTCTAGCCCTACACTATCACCACCACTGCCTAGCACCTACTACAGCAAGCACTTGCCTACCTCATTAGCATCATGACTAACCATGTAAACTCGTGTACAGATGCTCCCTATCATTTCTGGAGTGATATGGCTGGGTATGCTTCTCGCCATGCTCCTCTACTGGGCTGTCCACCAAAACGGCGTTCATCTAGTCGACATGGACGACACCCAAGATATCGCATACATCTCCGACGTTGGCGCTCTCACATTGAAGCCGCTCTTCATTGCTGGCTCCGCCGTTACCGTCGTCTTTCTTGATCTTAGTTTCGTCGCCGACCGCTGGTTGCGTCATAATGGACGGCTTCTTCCCAATGTTCGGTTACTCGAGAAGATTGTACTGGGCCTAAACCTTGCTTGCGCCATTGCTGGTAGTGCCGGCTTGATTTGCCTGTCTATTTTTGATACCTATAGACATCCTAATGTCCACAGCGCATGCCTTTATGTATTCATCATTGGCTTCATTGCTAGTGCTGTCTTCGCCTGCATCGAGTATCATTTCCTGCATAGGAGTACGTAACCACTATTTTCGACTTTAACTATCAGCATCAAGGGCATCAAGGGCATCAAGGCCCATGTACTAACTGTTAAATTTTACAGGCTTTGCTGATAAGCGTTCCTTGCATGCTTCATTCTACATTAAGCTCATGTTTATTATTGTCGAAATCGCCCTCGCCATTGCCTTTGGCGCCCTTGCTGCCCAGAGCAAGTGGAACGGCGCTGCTATCTGCGAGTGGATTCTCGCCTTCATCTTCTCATTTTATGTCTTCTCTTACGTCGTCGATCTCTGGCCCGCTGTTCACACCAAGGATCACAGCCGCCGTCACCATAAACACCGTCCTCATTCTTTTTACACGGGATCTGATGGGTCAACTGATGTGCAGGCTATGGAGGAAGCGCGGGTACCGGGACGGCCGCGGTTGACCCATCTGCAGAACTTCTAAATGGGGAGAGGTTGAATGGAGGCAGTGCAATAGAGGTCTGCATTTAACTCACACACCGAGGGAGGGATTGATCGACGACCCGGAATGATGTATTTTCATGATTTGAGCTATTGTTTGGCTGGAATTTTTTTTTCTTTTCTTTTCTCTTTTTGTTTCATTTTTTTTTTTTTTTTTTCACCATTTATTCAAGGCATCTATCTCACCTTTACACTACATCTTCAAATCTTCTATAGAGCGCAGCTTCAGGGTCGGATATCCCCGCTGCAGGATGGACGCATGCAACAGTTTAACCATACCTACTTGTATGTTTTCTTATCCCAATTCACCAGGCTCCCGAATTAACGTGAGCTTATATCATCATCTAGGACAATAGAATGGTAAACTCGTTTCCTCACAAATATATTACTAGTTGCAGTATATATATATATATATATATACATGGACGTGCTTCACAAACAGACCCAAAAGGAAACTAAGTGAGTGTTTGGAATATCTTGGTCTATACTAAAAGAAAGTGAGGCTTGGTCGGTCGATCTTTGTTTGCAACTGTCATGATTTTCCTGATTGTCTAAATATTCCAAACACAAAATCATCAAACATAAAACGCAAAGTAGTGAATAAGAGCGGCGCAAGGGGCAGTGAATCCACAGTTGAGGGACTGACATGCATCGGGGGAAGAGAGACGACTGCATTTGTCTATGTACATATATTGTTTAATGGCATTTGTGAATATGCTATGTGATTTATTGAAAATCACATGACTTTTGTGTGCCTAACCTACACATCTTATAATATTTTTCTCAGGCTCATTTACACAACCCTGAATTTAGAAAATACCGGGTGAACATCGGCTAAACAAAAAGACCGTTTGTTGTTGCCCATCAATATCATCATGTGTATACACCGTCAGGTTGACATCTCCAGACATCATCGGTACATTTACCAGATGGATCTCATGACACCCAAGTAGTGAAACTGAAATCAGCACAATTGAAAGCTTTATATGATTGAAGACGACAATCCCAAAGTTTCCATCTTTATGTTTCACTCTTGGTCGTACCCGATACTCCATCGATCGCGCTTTCTTAGTCCTGAATAAGGCAACTACTCATCTTCCAGAAGTTTATCCATAATTATTACGAACGCACACCTTTTTTCTTTTTTTTTTTTAAATTTACCGAGGAAAAAAGAAAAAGGAAGAGATAATTGTGTCCTTTGTGAAGATATCGCGATATCTTTTGCTTCATTCATTACGATTTCGTAGGTGTCCGCAATCGATCTTATAATATACCTTGTTAGGCTTTTCTGGACGCGTCACCGAAAAAATAAAAGATCTTGACCCACACTTTTGCGACCGGGCTCAGCAACGACAAGATAACGTTTGAGAGGCATCTTTGATTGACATCATCAGGTCTATTCTCACAATCATATCACATTTAGATTCTTTTCTCCATTGAACCGGAATACCTGCTTTTATCCCTTGCAATAAGTTATTCTTTTGCTCTATCCATTTGAGTCTGGCTGTTCTATCTGGAATCACATGCCTGTGGGCTCATCTTTTGTGCGCCTTGCCTTGGCTAGTTTGATATACAAGGAGTTGTGGGTATGTAGTGAAATCGTCCGTGTAAACTACCGCAACCCATAGATGTATCTGGCGTCATCACGTTACTTTTTTTTTTTTTTTAAATTTTTTGAAGGAATGCACGCTGACATATATTCCTTCTAGTCTCATGAGCCAACCACCTTTTGAAGATCCCTTCTTCTGGGACGCCAACACTTTTGGCCTTCATCTCTATGACGAAAACGAGCCATGGAATTTCCCCGGAGACCCGCTGCCACCTCGTGATGAGTTTCTTTCAGCTTTGAACCGCTTCCGTATGAGTGGACGTGTGTTCTTGACTGCCGGTGACATCTGGCCGAACGGTCACGATAAACTTTTTTCCAAGATTGGTGTCGAAGAGCCGGTTCATTGTCTTTGGTTGCTTGATGCTATTTCATACCTGCAAGCACGCAGTAAGAAATATGAGCAATGGAAATTGAACCGGGCATCTACTTTGAAACCACATAGTCCTCAAGCTCAGCTTACCCAGACGAAGCCTATCCAAAGCCAACCTACCCAAAATCTGCCTACTCAAGCCCAACCTACCCAAGCCCAGTCTACTGACTTGGAAGCACAACCACCTCTAAAAAAAGCAAAGAGGCTAGCTCCCACTCTGATTCAAGCCCAAAAAGCAGATTTCCAAGAACCATACAATGGCCCTGTCTGTCATTCCTTCTTTGGTCCTGGCTCTTACACCCTGAAGAAGCGTATGCCAGATGTTGAAGAGGACCCTGCCTCCGACGATGAGTTTTGCATCGTATCAACAGCTAGGATTCCCCGGGCACTGACTCGCAAGGCTTACAAGGCAGTTGTTGGGGTATTTACTGGCCATATAAATGTCGAGCAGTTTCGGAATGACGACTCTGACGCCGAAGGGAGCTTTATTGTGGACGCGAATGATGTTGATGATGGAACACTGGATATTGATTCACCTAATACAGATGAGTCTCCGTCTAACCAAGACACCGTCACCAAACCTTCACATCAGTTCTTGACTGATGAAGAAGTTGACGAGGTCATTGACGATCGTATTGCTCGTCTTGTCGAAATGTTCAACCATCATCAACTGCCTCGGTTAGAGAGGAAGGCTTTTAAAACCTGGCATGACGGCCGTGCCGAGCGTCTCCTTGGCCAACGGTTAAGTTGTGTGTATCGTGAAATTAACCGTTTAGAGACTCGCATTGAATCGATGCGTGCCCAGATGAAGATGTCGCAATGGCCGACGCGAGATCTACTTTGGCATCAAACCAATTCATTGGAATTGACCGTCGAATCCCGCTTAAAGAACAAATGGCTAGTTCAACTGTTGAAGGGGCCATGTCCTAAGAATAATGTCCGTGCCAACAGAAAAACTGCCGTTCCGCATCCAAAAGTTGATTATGTTCCCTCCGATAGTGAAGCTGAGGAACTGCAATCGTCAGACGAAGATAACTTTATTGTTCATGATGAGCCTCGGAGACCTGCCCCTAGAACCCATCGCCTATCCTGTCCCAGGCATAGGCATGATCACTCTCCTATTCCTGTTGCCCCTGTATCATTGCAGCCGCCTCCTCACTCTCCTACGAGTCACTCCTTGTCACCTTATTCGGCAGCTGAAGACACCGAGATGCCACAGTTTGACAATCATCAGATCACTGATGTTGTAGCGGAGGACACTGTGATGAATGACACTTCACCTATACAGGCTGTCACTCCTATCCGACACCGGTCGGAATCTGCTAATCATCAGACTACTACTAGAAACTCCACGACACCGGAGAATTCTAATTCTAATGCGCCAAGGGCCTCGTCCAAGACCCTTTCTCAGGAATCAGAGGTCCCATCTGCCTCTCAGGCCACCAACTCCACCAGTGATTCGCCAATCGTTATATCCGATAGCGAAAACGAAGAGGAAGAAATACCCGAGGTCGAGTACGATCTCAGTCAATGGAAAGAAGTCCCAACAGACTTTAAGCGTCTTATCCCCAAGTCTGTCTTGATGAACCATGGTAACCTGGCACGTGTCATGATTGCGGCCATCTACTTTATGTCTACGCCACTTCGCCAAAGACTTTTCAAATCAGTTGATGCTGCAGGAGGAGCTCCTCAACAGTTTTGGAATTCTACAGTCATTCGATCAACAGCTGAGCCCATCTTGCAGATTGCTGCTATTGGGTTGTTCAACGCGCTCGTTAAGGGAAAGGTGGAATTTTACAATGAGAAGACTTTTCTACGGTCCAAGTTTTCTATCACCAGTGGGTTGATGCAGCATCACAAGTTGATCCATTCATACTTTGCAACTCTTTGGGATATCAACATCTGCTTCCCGACTGCAGTGGACGAAATGATCTCGGAGTTAGGTTCAACTGATGAGGCAACACTTTGTCTAGATCTTGATATCTCCAAAGCCAAGAAACGCTATGTTTCCAAAACGACGAATCTCAATTCCGAAGAACGTATGCGTAAAGAACAGGTCCGATGGGACCGCAAGGTGGAGTTGGCCAATAGATCCCGTGAGCAGGCTGAAGCTATTCCCGACTCACAATCTCGACTCATCATCAACATGTCCAAGCGTGAACATGAGCCCTTTATCTATATCCCACAGACTATTTTAGAGGCAACAAGCGAAATCTTCGACACCCAAATCACTGGCATCAGGTTTATATGGGATAACGTAGTAGCCAACGATGGTTTGGCGTCAAGTAACGGTTGTATGTTGGCGCATACCATGGGACTTGGAAAGACTATGCAAGTGATATCTGTGCTTCTGGCTATTGTCGAAGCTACACACTCTAACAATGCGCGTGTGCGCGCACAGATTCCAGCCCGATATCAGCGAAACCGCTTCCTGATTATTTGTCCAGCTTCCCTTTGCGATAACTGGATCGAAGAATTCCATCGCTGGGCTGGTAAGTCTATCATGCCTCATGTGCAATCTTTGCAGGATATGCATGCAGAGGAGCGCTTAGCAGCCGTCCGTCGGTGGAGTGAGAATGCGGGTGTGATCATTTTGAGCTTCTGTTTGCTTGGACACTCTCACAAGCACGGAGAGGAGTTTAGCAAGTTGCTTATCGAGAATGCGGATATTGTTGTAGCTGATGAGGCGCATGCAATCAACAACAAGAGCAGCAATATACGGAAAGCCTGTGATGCCATCGTCACTCTGGCCCGCGTTGCGTTGACGGGCTCGCCGATGGCCAACAATACACTTGAGTACTTTCGGATGGTCGATTGGGTAGCACCAGGGTACATGGGATCAGAGCAAGAGTTTATAGATACATATGCCAAACCGATTGAGGATGCCAATCTTGACGGTGTTACGCAAAGCGTTCGCTATCTTGCTCGAAAGTTGCTGGCTCGTTTAACCACAAAGTTACGACACAAAGTCAACCGTGCCACGCTCAGCTCGCTTCCAGCCGATGTTCTTCCGAAAAAGAAGGAATACATTATTGCGTTCCCGCCCAAGAAAGGTCTGCAGACCCGGTTGTACACGGAGTATGTTAATTTATACAAAAAGCAGGCCAAGTCTCAATCAGACTTTGGAGCCCTCGATAATTTGTCACTAATATTGACACATCCGAAATGCTTTGCCATGAAGCTACGAGGGACTCATGACGGGCGTGCTAATCCCTTATCCGCCGAGCCGATTACAGAACGTGAGACGTTGACTTGTAACATGTCAGAGGCTCTATCGATGATCATTGACGAGTACCCCGATCTGGATGATATAGACCTATCGTGGCGTGTACGACACATAGTCACCATTCTCGATGAATGCCGTCGCATTGGCGAAAAAGTTCTATTGTTCACTCAATATTTGGACGTTCTCGATTACTTTCAAGAACTCTTTGAGCAGCAAGTCCGCAAGTATTCTCGAATCGATGGCAAGACCAACCGCCGTGTTGAAGTGGTTCATAGTTTCAATACCGGTGATCTAGACGTTTTTCTAATATCGACCAAGGCCGGTGGTACCGGACTCAACATTCAAGGTGCAAGTCGTATAATCCTTGTTGACTTTAAATACAACCCCATGTGGGAACAACAAGCTATCGGCCGGGCTTACCGGATCAACCAGAAGCGTCCCGTCTGCGTGTACCGATTCTTCGCCGCTGGATCCTCAGAAGCGCAACTCTTGCAACGTGCTGTTTTCAAAATGCAACTTACGGATGCCGTGGTTGATGATCAAAAAGCAGTTCCGCGGTCGTCGTTTCAGCGAGGATCCAATGTTATACATCTGACGCCACCAGAGTACATGCCTGTGGAGCAGTATCTTGGCGTTGATACAATACTAGATCAGTTGCTGTTGAGTCCGACCTTGAAGGATGGTGTAGTGTGTGTGGACCATACGGATAGCTTTACTGAGCCGGAAGAGGATATTGATGTGCCGCCTGAGTTTATAGTACAGGTTACACAGGAGTTGAAGGCCATTGAGGAGCGGGAGAAGAATGGTGGAAACTCTCAGACGAGAATTTCTTGGGGCACTGAAGGTGCCGATGTCGGTTCAAGTGTTGATGAAGCTGCTGCTAGTGGGTCGAGGGCTAATGCCGTCAAGGAAGAAGCCCCTTATCACATGCTTCCAACTCTTCAACGACTTAATACTCTGCTTGACAAGCACCAAACACATACAGACACTATGCCCTTTACCCAAACTCAGATGCAACTGCCTCTTAGCCTTGATGGCAATGTTGATTCATCGTTTAAATCTTCTACTGAATTCCGTGTCAAGGTTGCACAGTTCTTCCACAAAGCTGAAGTCGCACATGGCCTTTTGCCAATCAACAATCAACGTCCACGGACCCATCATCACAATCAGGCAGCATGTCTGGATGACTATCTCATGATTTGCTTGCGGGGCGACTTTGTGCGTAGAGCGCGCGAGAAGTTGCTTCTAGATTTACTAAGGGAGTCACGTTTTGCGCTTGCATTGCTATATGATTTGTTTGAGGTCACAGTTCCAATGGTATCGGGTACTCACGTGTTGGACCGTGAATTACGGGACATGGTACCGAGGCTGCAGGCGGTGTCTTGGCCCGATTTTTGGGATGCTTTGCCGGCGACAGCGAGGGAGTATGGCGGTGCGCAGAAAATGGCCATGGAGATTGACTTTATGGCAGATGTTACAGAGCAAGTGCTGCAGGCGCCGACGTTGATTGCCAGCCATTCAGATATGACTCGGGTTTCACGGAGTCAGCCACCACAGCCTTTTGGTCAGGTGCAGAGGTCGTCGTCTACAGTGATATCCGGGGGTCAGAATCCAGGACACAATGATCCTTCGGTATGACATGACATCATTTTACAATGTTGAAACGGAATTAGAACTAACCGTCATACCCTCTGATAGCACCTTAATACTCTTCGACGTCGGCAGAGAAGTGGAAATCGGGTTGGAGACCAGGGCAAGAAGGATCTTAAGATGATCAATGCCATTGCGAAGAAACGAAGGAGGCAAGGTAGGCAGAACAAAGATACGGGCAGTGGGAGTGGGAGTGGGAGTGGGAGTGGGAGTGGGAGTGGTGGAAGTGCGGGAAATACGCCGTCGCCGTCGCCGTGATGGGCGTTGTGATGGTTATAGGAGGAGGAGGAGGAGAAGGAGGAAGGAGATGGAGAGGAGACATGGTTACGGGCGTCTGTGCTATAGAACATTGATTTTGTCTTTCTGTTTTCTCAGTCTGTGGAATCCAAGTTGACATACAAAGGGAGGGCAAAGGTTGTTATCGTGAACCTGGTATCTTTATTGGAATACGTTAAACAAGACAAGGGGACTTGTCAATCAAAGTTCAGTTTGATCTGCTTCGCCGTTGATATACAAAGTTCGGCTCCGGAAGGCCAAGCCTAGACTTGATGAAAAAAGAAGAAGAAAAAAAAAATATCCTTGAAAAGAATTTTGGCTGGGCTAGCCTTGTCCTATAGCTCGCCTGTCTGTAGATACTCTCCCCAGTGAAATTCTGACCAGCTCCAGTTAGAAGCTCCCCTTCCCTAGCCCACCCCAGGCGCCTGAAGATGTTTGGTTTAGTTCACTAAGAATAACCCACTGGTCATTGTGTTTTCAAGGTCAGGGCATGCCCTAGTCTATCTACCCCTCTATCTTAACAGCATTTCTATTATAGCCTTCCAATCCAGCACCAACTTCACCGACAATAACCGGAAAACTCACGACTCCGGATCTCCAGACGCCTTGTTTCCAAGAATCCGACATCCGCTTGCCGTCTCATTGCTTGACGTGGTCTTTATAGAAGTCGCCATGAAAAGGGTACAAAAAAACTTGATCCTTTTTTCTTCTTTTTTCTTCTTTTTTTTTTTTTTTCGATTTTACCCAATTTGGAGGAAGAGGAAGAGGAGAAGATAAACACCCGGCGATTGTATTTTCTTTCTTTCTTTCTTCTTCTTTTTCTTCTTCTTTGGTGGCGACGGTGTAAGATGCCGATGCAGGGCGCGCATGCATATTCGTGCAGGTTGGGTAGGGGTAGAGGGGGCGACTGCGACAGCGGCAGACGGATCTCTTGAGATGTGAGGCTTATGGGTTGGAAGAGGTAGTTGGATTAGGTTGGGTCGGGGTTTCAGGGGGAGATATTGGGTCTTGTTGGGCTGCAAGTGGGTGATGGATGGGCTATGGATGGACTGATTGACCGACTGGTATGCATGCAGGTGGGCAGCAAGACGTACAACCAGGGGTGTTGAACCATGGGGCTATGGATGGCCTTGATGCATTTCACGATACTAGGGTTGATGTTGTTGTTTCTGTGGAAGATGAACCAGGAAGTTGATGGATGTTTACTTGGAGATGATGGACGGTTGAGAGTAGAAATGCGTATCAAGTAAACAAGAGATTGAGAGAGTAAACAAAGAAGGAAATTATCGTAATAAAAGCCGTGATGATGATGATGATGATGTGTTCACGGTTCTGGCTCAACCGTGCGCAGCCAATCCGTGGCCATCGGTTGTTTATCACTTCAATTGCCCCATTCTGGTTTAATTCCCTCGTTCTCTTTATCTTGGAGAGTCCCTCTTCCACCATCCGGCACATCAAATCACATTCTCTCCAAACCCTCAACTGTTGCCCTTTTACCATAACCTGGTTTATATTGTTACTTCAACCCTTAATCCTGGCAAACCCTCATCTTAACTAGCGCCCAAATACAACGATGGCGTAGCATTTTGACGACCACGACTAATTTTATCTCCCTCGCAACCTGGACACTTAGTCCCAAATTGGTTAAAGAGACATTGTTGGTGAATGGGCCTGTTTAATTATCCAGTTGGATAACAAGATGATGGACGGGATTTATGTGATGAAGAGAGCAAAAGAATGAGAAAGTGATGGAAGAAGATGGGGGAAAGGAGGAAGGACTGGATTGTGACTAGGGTTTAGGAGATGTAATGAATAACCCAGTAAGTATAAATCGGGTAATTTTTCGTTCTATCTTCTTCTTTTCCATATCTTTGTATGGATGACGTATCTTGTGACTGGATTTTTCAATTTTAATTTAATTTGTTAAATCTGCTCTGAACCGATGTATTTATTATTTTCATATGTATGTATATAATTTTTTTTACCAACTCTCTCTACTTTCAATATTCCAATATGCCCCTCTGACAGCAACTGGAATGAAGATATATTGATAAGCTATTGACACCTCAAGGAAGCAATTCACCACGAGGGATATTAGTCATCAATGGCCAGCATGAATGTCCGCAACCGGCAATTGTCACTGTTCCTTGTTACCCTCTCCCTCCTCCCTTCATATCCTCTTCTCTTTTCTTATTTCCTTTTTTCTTTTTTTTTCTTTTCTTTCTTTTGCTTTTCCTTTTTAACCGATCCTGTCCATGCTTCACTCCATCGGTAGACCAGGTTCTAATAGCTCTCCCTTCCACCTGGGTTGATTCCTAGCTCTTGCTTGGGGGGGGGG
>MKGJ01000644.1:0-12136 GCA_002018255.1 Bretziella fagacearum | reverse complement strand
CCCCCCCCCTCCCCCACCTCCTTTCATATCTTGCTGGGGGGCCAATGACATGACAACAACAAGACTAGCCAAGTTCTTCGTTGGCCACAATGAATATATAGGCTTTTTGTTGCTTGGAAAAGGGAGAACAAGGCCCTATACCCTCTGTTCTATTTGTATTGGTGTTTGTCAATGCGTGCGACAGGCGGTGGAAACACCAAAGTGAAGCAAATGATGGATGGATGGAGGGGTTGCTGGGGCGGCGAGGTTTGTAATGCGATGTAAGGAAAAGGAAAAGGAAAAGGACAAGGAAAAAGGAAAAAGGAAAAGGGATCATCGGACGTTGGAACCGGGAATGAAGAGGAAGAAAAAGCTTGCGGGAGGACGGATGGTGGGTAGTGATGGAAATGGATATATCTGTTGGGGTTAGTGGGCAAAGTAAGCGAGCTTTGGGTTGATGATTGTGTTGCAGGGACAGTGCGTATTACATACCATAGTATTTAACACTGTCTACATATGTGAATTTGCATTGTCTAAAGACAGTGTCCATACAGTATATCAGGGGTCCCGCACTGAAGCTCTAGCGCTTTGCCCGCCTGAGACTTTGTCCAGGCCTCCCCAAAACAAAGAAGGGAGAAGCTAACCACCCGGCTTCTCTGGGGGTGGGTATCTGCACCTTTTCCATCAAACTGCAATTGTCAAGTGAAACCTTCGACCCTACCCTACTGTTAACTAACCCCCCCCCCCCTACATCCCCTGTAGAGCTTAGCTGTGCTTGGAGAAAGAAAGAAAAAAGAAAAGCTTCCACCCCTATAGCCTAAGAACCCAGTTCGTATTTACAGCGCTCTCATTCACTGTAACTTTAAAAAAATAAAAAAAAACGATAGCCCTTCCCAAACGACGCCTGGCCTTCATAGGCGGTCGCTAGCCCATCTTGATTCGCCGTTTCTTTTTAGCTTTGTAAATCTTTTTTTTTTTCTTTTTTTCTTTATTTTCCTTCTTTTCCCTTCTCGTCCATTACCAATATCGTCCTTCAGTCGCCTCAACATTTCCTTCTCCTCCTCCTTCTTTCTCCAGTTGATACCGGAATAACTACTACCATCGTATATACAAATACAATCAATCAATTACACGTACAAGCCTCGCCAATCCATCTCCAGCTCGAAACCCACCGCAATACTCTCTCCCTCAAGTTCCCGCATCTTCTTCGCGACCCCTCGATTTATCCTCTTCTTCTCTAAATCACAACCCGCCACGAACCTTTTTTCTTTTCTTTTCTTTTCCCGTGTTCCGCGTCCCGATCTCTCCGCATTTCATCATCTCTCCTTCTCTCCCATCTACGACTTCTTCTGCCTTGATTCTTCCGCGAGGCAACATTTCCATCAGCTTCAAGAAAACTCTCCTTTCTTTTTCATATTTATACTTTCCAGCCTTGTCGTCGGCCTCGCGATTAAGAGACGCTTCGCAAATATGTCGACGTGGAAGCTGACCAAGAGTGAGCCTCTCTCTTTCTCTTTCTCTTTCTCTCTCTCTTTCTCTCTCTTTCTCTCTATCTCTCTCTCTCTCTCTCTCTCTCTCTTTTGCTCCCCCACGAATTCGTTCCTTCCGCCACTCCTTTGCGCTTTCCTTCATAGTCCACTTTAACTCGACAGTATTCGTCATCACCTTCTTCATCTTTTTTTTTTAAAATTCTTTTTTTTTAATTCTTTATTTTTTGATTTTTTAATTTTTTAATTTTTAATTTTTATTTCTTTCTTTCTTCCTTTTTCTTCTTTCTTCTTCTTTTTTTTAATCTTGCAACTACTCCGTATATAAGCGTTCTACATACTCTGATTGTAAAATTTCAATTCCGACTTATCCCGTCACGCGATTCTTCCACTACAATATCTCGTCGTCGAAATCCGTCCAACTTCAATTTTCTTTTCAGTCATTCTTCATTCTTTCGACACCTTGGCAGCGCCACGTCCGACACACCGGCGCAAACTCTCCAAACTCCAAACTACCCGTTCCTTTGTTACGGCCAGTAGCTATTTATTATCCACGACATTTTGGGGGTTAGTTCCATTTCCATTTCCAATTTTTTTTTCTTCTTCTTATTTATTATTATTATAATATTTTTTTTTATATTTTTTATATTCTTTTTTATATATATTTTTTTTTCCAAACGTAGCTACCGTGCCTAAGCAACTCTCTGTACGTAGGTCCCTTCTGTTGTTCTTTTTTAATTCTTTTTTTTTTTTTTTTTTTTTTCTCTTCTTCTTTCTCTTCTTCTTTCTCTTCCCGTCGCATGGATTTCATCCCCTCGCAAAAATACGAATTGCTACAACAGAATGCAGACATGACGACAAAACCTTTAAAAGCACCGCATGGGCGCAAACGACGCCCTACAACCGGCGGCTTCGAGGCTTTTATAAAGGTGAATGCCACCACATGGCTCACGCGCATAGTCCCTATCTTGATCGCTGCAATGGTCGGCTTCGGTCTCTACGCCGCAGTGTACCATAACTGCAGTAAGTTCCAGCACCAACCAGCAGCAGCTCTTGTTTTTCCAAAATTCGAGATTTTTTTTTTGTCAAGCTGATACTAAAAAAAAAAAAAAAATCCCCATGCGTCCCCCTCTCTTACAGTCCAATATATCATCCGTCAACGCCATCACACTGGCTCCGCAATTGCTCTCCTAGTCCTCTTGTTTCTATCCCTCGGTCTCACGATAGTCTGCTATCTACGCACCCTCTATGTCGTCAAGACAAACCCAGCCCTTGTTCCGCTCTCCAACTCAACCTCCATCGCCGATGCGCAAACCACCTCTTCGAATCTTGAGCCCAAGCCTCCAGTCTCGGCCAACCGCAACGAAAACCAAAATGTCGACATGGAGGCTAACGAGTCAAACTTTGACTATGCTCCGCCACTGGATTGGTTCTATACTACCAATGTCTTCTTATGCGAGAGTGATGGACTTCCACGCTGGTGTTCCGAGTGTCGCCAGCGCAAGCCCGATCGTGCGCATCACTCATCCGAACTAGGCCGATGTGTCTACAAGATGGACCACTATTGCCCGTGGGTCGGCGGAGTCGTTTCTGAAACCTGCAAGTAAACCAAAAAAAAAAAAAAAAANTATATATATATATATATATATATATATAAAATTTAATAATTTTTTTTTTCTAACATATGTAATGTGTATAGCCTTCAAATTTTTCACGCAGTTCAATGCGTACTGTTTTATGTTTTGTGCAGTTGTGCTTGCTTGCAATGCCTATGGAATTGCCCTTCGTAAACAATTGGGCCATGGAGTTGATGCCATGTCCATTGCTTGCTCCGTCATTTCGGGCTTCTTTGCCTTTTTCTGCTTCTTGATGGCCTGTACATCTATCCGGTACATACTCGCCAACGAAACTAATATCGACATGATGAAGAGACGCATGTCCCAGTATGTGGCTATTCTCGTACCATTGGATTCTCTGCCCAATAACCGCTACCGCACAAAGACGTATCCTCTGGATGTCACTCTGGACTTTTACCCTTTAGCGCCGCAACCGCCCCGTGCTAGTTGTTATCAAAGACGCACGTTTGCTGTACTGCGTCTAGAGCCCGGTGAGAATCCGTGGGACTTGGGTTGGAAGAGGAATTGGACACAGGTGATGGGTGAGGGTATTTTCCAATGGTTGTTTCCGTTGGACATGTCGCCCTGTAGCCGACATGATGACGGGAAGAGTGAGTATCCAGCTGGACCGCTGATTGATGTGCTCAAAAAGCGGTATAATGTTTTGGATTGTCAAAGAAGCGGCTCGACATTTGGTTCTCCAACCTAGTGAGTCTGTTGGAAGGGGGAGGTTGGAGGGGGAGGTTGGTTTTTTTTTTTTTTTTTTTTTTTTTTTTCTGGTAGTACATGAATATGTGGGAACGCTGATATGAAGGACAATGTTTGATGTTGGAGATTTGCCTTTGTATTAGTTTGTCCCACTTTATTCATGATCTATTATCAATGGATTAATATATGGTGTGTGGGTGTGTGGGTGTGTGTGTGTGTCAGGAGTTTACACATATATACACACACACACACACACATACACATACACATACACATACACATACACATACACATACACATATAACATACATACACATACATACACATACACACATACATACACATACATACACATACATACACACATACACACACATATACATACAAGGCCAGAGTTTCCCAAGGTATATATGGTGCACATGAGGAAAGAAATTCATAAATCACATGCTGCAGCCACACAAGGGTGGCAGCCACACAAGGTCCCTTTGAGCAAACAAACAAAAAAAGATTTACTGCCTGCTCCCATCCAAGGCAGCAGTATTCTCGGCCTTTATTGTTTGGCCCTACACACCATATACTCACTCACTGCATGTCTTGGCTACCTTTGTCAAGTGATCAACTAGTATGACAGCTGATGGGTGAATCAGTCATCCTCCCCATCCCCTGCTGGTGCAGTGAAAACCAGGGATTTACTGGTTCCACATTCACATTGAGAGAGAGTGAGAGAGTCAGAGAGAGAGAGAGACTGCTGACTTTGAGTCAGCCTTGCCTAGCCTTGCCTTGCCTTGCCTTGCATTGCCTTGCCTTGCCTTGCCTAGCCTTGCCTTGCCTTGCCTTGCCTTGCCTTGGAAGGATTTGTGTAAAAGTGGGGGCTATGGGAGATGATTATAAAGAAAGAACCTTGTTTTTTTTTATAATTTTTTTTAATCTTTATAATTTTTTATAATTTTTTATAATTTTATTATTTATAATTTCCTTAGAAACCCAAGTGTTATTCTCGGCGATTGTAAATAATAAAAAGTTCGACATTTTACTCTGATCAATCTCACTATTAACAAAGACCCAAGTACCTACCACCTTTACACTCCTCCTGTAATTGCCGCCGGCATTTTTCACTCAATATATACACACTTAGTTACTGCCAGGGCTGTTTTTTTTTTTTTGCAGTTCCACTTTTTATGCTTTACTGCTGAACCTTGCATCAGATTGTACCTGGAAGCAATTACTCAGACAGACAGACAGACATCTGCCTGGAAGCAATTACTCAGACAAACAGACAAACATCTGCCTGGAAGCAATTACTCAGACAAACAGACAGACAGATTGAAAATCCAACCTTTTTTTTCTTTTTTTTTTTTTTCTTTTTTTTTCTTTTTTTTTCTTTTTCTTTCTTTTTCTAGGCAACCATCCTTTTTTCCTTCTTTTTTTTTTTTCTCTTCTCTCTCTATTCAAATGCTTCCGCCGTTTTTATCCTATGATTTCCCCCTCCTTCTTCTCCTCCTCCTCATCATCATCATCATCATCATCATTCAATAATTCCTGTTGATTTCTTTTGCCTGGCCTCATCGCTGTTATCCCATGGTGGACAATTCCAATTTGCTGGCTCCAAGGAAGACCGAGTGGTTGTCGGGTTGGTTTGGGAGCGTTTGGAGAAAAAACAGAAACTATACAACACACTTTCAGGCGACCGACCATTGAGCATCACCGTCTTGATCTCTAGTAATCCCCTCTTTCTTCTTCTCTTCTTCTTTCTTCTCTTCTCAAAGTGCTTTTCTTCCATCATTTGCTTCTTCGCAAATCTAATTTCCTTTCTTCCAAAATCTTCTCCCGAATATCACGCGGCCCTTCCTTCCCATTGCAACCGAAGCACCAACCCCCTTATCACAGTGTGTCCTTCTCGATCCTATTCCTCATTTGCGTTTTCTTTTCTCTCTCTCTCTCTCTCTTTGGTCTCTCCCTCCGAACCCACCATGGACTTGCCCTTCTCGTCCGTCCCCCCTATCCCTCCCCAAACTCGCCATCACTCCCGTCAAAAATTCATCCAGCGCTCTGCAATCCGCATCGACTCCACCTCACACAGTAGTCACCCTGTCTGCTCTACTTCCCGCTCCCGAACCTCTTCCCGTTCCGACCGCCCACCTCTCCCCGCTCCCCAATTCAACCCGCGCTCCGATTCCCTCAATCACCGCCACAGCACCACCACCACCACCAACACGACACTCCAAAATACCCGTCAGAACTCACATCTACTTGTCGCGCCTGCATCTCCCGACGTCCTAAACAACCTCATCGATAGCTTCGCCGTTATTCAAAAGCCCTCTGAACGTGATCTAGACCGTGACCATCTTGATCTCTCATCTCTTCTTCGACCCTCTCCACATTTGGCGTCTTCAGGTCCAAGATCAGCACCACTACTGGCCCCAGCGCCCCTTCGCGACGGCTATTTCCATTCACCAACATCACCATCGCTTCGCGAAAGGGGATCCTTTGGTGTCGACTACGGCGCCTTCCGGCAACCTTCCAAAGAGGAACTCCGTGCCGCATTCGCTAACCCTCTAGGAGATCTCTCCGCAACACCACCCATTATCAAAACCTCCAAGCCCCCTTCCGGCTATTCCTCACTCACAGCACCCAAGTCTCTTACCCATAAAGACTCCTCAGGTGGTCTCCGCGCCATACTTCGTTCTGGCTCCAGGCCCAGTTCACGAAGTAGCAACTGTTCGCGCGACGACCATTCTTCTATTGGAGCCATCTCTATAGATCGATCCGGAACTCCAGATCTACATCGGTCACGCAGTACCGATTCGTGGGGAAAAAAGACGACGGCAAGTTCGTCAAGTGCTAGGAACAATCGAGGTTTGATGTACATGTCATCAAAGGAACGGCTCCGCGAAAGCGAGCGTGAACGCGAGAAGAAACGCGCCTCGTTTAGTCCTGTCGGTGGCGCAAGTTCCATTTCAGTGGCTTCACCTGAATACTCGCACCATACTTCCCCAATGCTTCGACCAAGTGCGCCACTTGCCGAAATGCCGATAACCGAGGAACAGTTGAGTCCAGTGGACGACTCCGATGGTGGACCTGGAGGCTTCCACCTGAGTAGTAGTCCCCTTCCACCAATGCCCATGCCCGACATTGCGTCACCGCGGCAAATTCCTACGCGGGAGTCCTCCTTGCGGCGCACGCCCGGCGGCGGTAGTAGTGCCAAAAGAAGTTCTACCAGGAACTCACGAAACTCACGAAACTCACGAAACTCACGTCGGGAAAGTTCACATGACCGGGAAAGAGAGTATGAAGGCGATATTCCCGAGCATGGCGAAATGCGCCATCATAAATCCGACGTATCGATTGAGCGGAAACACAGACGCGGAAAAAGCAGTCTAGATGCCGGTTTGGCCAGACACACGACGCCCGATTTGCATTCCAGCGGGAACTACCACGCTAGCGGCCGGGAGAGTCCGGTAATCTCGTCGGGTCGAGGGACACCGCTGCTGCATCGGCGGGTTTCGGACTCGATCAGACCGCAAACAACAGTTGAAGAGTCTTTTGAAGGCGGGGGACTTGACGATGGTGCCCCGTTTCCAGCTGTTGCGCAAAATAGACGAAGGGATGAAGGGTCGATGGATCGTGGCAGCAAGAGACGCAGTGGCCGATACAGTACGGATGCGGTTGACGGCGTTGTAATGAAACGGAGCTCCTCGAGGTTGAAGAGATTATCAGCATCTGGGCTGTCGCCAAAGCCCGATGATGGCATGTCAAGCAAGGAGCAAAAGGCGCGAGAAAAGGAAGAGAAGAAGCGGGCGAGTAGCGTCGATATTCCGGAGAGACCGCAAAGTGCCGACTCGATCGATGATGCAGTAGAGAGTTATCTGTGTTCGCCGAGGTTGTCTCAAAAGATCCGCCACCCACAGACTGGGAGAGTCATTTCCTTTTCCGAAGTAGGAGACTCGGAAGGATGTGCCGTGTTTTGTTGTGTTGGCATGGGTCTCACCCGGTACATTACGGCCTTTTACGACGAACTCGCCTTAACCCTGAAACTCCGTCTCATCACTCTAGATCGCCCTGGCGTCGGCGACTCTGAACCCTACAACGATGGCACAACTACACCACTCAGCTGGCCCGACGACGTGTATGCCATCTGCCAAGCCCTCAAAATCAACAAATTCTCCATTCTCGCCCACTCCGCCGGCGCCATCTACGCCCTTGCCACGGCTCTTCGTATGCCCCAACACATCCGTGGTCGCATACATCTCCTTGCCCCGTGGATTCCGCCCTCTCAGATGAGCGTCTTTGGAACAAGTCACGCGCTTCCGCCGACGAATGCGATTCCGACGGCACAGAGGATTCTCAGGGCGCTGCCGACTCCGTTTTTGAATATTGCCAATAGCAGCTTCATGACGGCCACCAGTTCATCGATTACCAGTTCATTACCAAAGACACCGAGGCGGAAAGCAAGACGGAGTGCGGCAAATGCGCAACAACGGGTTGCCGCCGCTACTTTGGATAAAGAGAATATTCCTTTTGCAGGCCAACCAGGGATGGTAAATGATGTGGTGGAAGAGGAACAGGTCAAGGTCAATGAAGGAAAAGGAAACGGAATGGTGGTGAGGGGCAATGGCCAGCCTGATTCGAGTACCAAGGTTTTGACGGCGGCGTTTGAGGCGTTGGCGGACAAGGAACGGCAGGCGATTTATGATGAACGGTTGACGCATTCAATATGGGAACTGGCGACAACGGGCGCGAACCCGGCGGTGGATTTGCTGGTTTGCTTGGAACGGAGACATACCATTGGGTTCCGGTATGTGGATATCACGCGGCCAGTGGTCATCCATCATGGTTCCCGGGATACGCGGGTTCCGGTGGATAATGTCCGATGGTTAGGAAAGACGATGAGAAGGTGTGAAGTCAGAGTTTTGGAAGGAGAAGGCCACGGATTGATGGCTAGTGCGTCGGTGATGGGCGGAGTGTTGATGGAGATTGCAAAGGAGTGGGATGATTGGATGAGGGCAAGCGGGGAAGGGCCGAATTCGGCACTGGGGAGTTCACGGGGGCGGGGGTTGCGGTAAAAGAGTGATGGGAGTTGGTTGACTTGTGTGAAGTATTTGTTTCTTCATGTTGATGTTTTTTTTTTTTTCTTGGAGATAATACTGTATTATAGCCTAACATCTCCATCTTGGTCTTGGTCTTGGTCTTGATCTCAAACTTGTGTATGTATATATGTTGACCAGCAAATCGCCGTCAACCTACCGGCATGAATCCAACTTGTATCATGCATTATTCTTTGTCAGCAAACACCCAGCAAATCTCTCTCTCTCTCTCTCTCTCTCTCAGGGGGGGGAGGGGGAGACGAGAAGGAGACGAGAAGGAGACGAGAAGGAGAGGGTGGCGGAGAGGTTGAAGACGTTGGTTGCCGGTGGCTTGCGCCAGATGTCGGTGCCTATTGTGTCATCTCGTACCACCATCATCACACCCTCAAACCCTAAGTGCACCGCCTTGAATCTCCCTTTTGTTCTCCAACCGAAAAAAAAAAATTCCTCTGCAACCACCTCCCGAAATCGAACCGCCAACACCAATCTCCCTAAAACCCAACTCGCCCCCTCCATCACGTGACCACACACACCAATTCTCTTGCTTCTCATTGGCTAGCGGTCCCATCAGGGCTGAGCCTCCAAACCACTCGGCCATTCGTGCAAATTTTCAACTTGGTAGTAGTTGCTCGGTGGGTGTGGGCGGGGTGGGTAATACCCCTCCCTCTACTTGCTCTGCAAAGGCAGTTGCTGCTGATGGGGGGATATCAATTACTTTATGCTGGATTTGGCAGGTGATGACGCGCTGGGTTAATAAGGGTTTTTTGGCTGGGATTTTTTATTTTTTATTTTTTATTTTTTATTTTTTATTTTTTATTTTTTTCATTTTTTTCATTTTTTTCTTTTCATTCTTTTCATTTCATTTTCTTTTTTTTCATTGACCTTTTAGAGATTTTGTCATTACCAAAGAAAGACTCACTTTTCGAAAATCTTTACACAATGTCCTCCTTTCTAACACCAGTTCGAAGGGCTGGTACCCCTCAAACTACCGGAGCCCCCGCACAGCCTATACGCCCCCGCGCCGCCCGTCCCAGCCTTGTCCGTGCCATGCGCGACAACGACAACCGCCGGTTTGCTCTCTCCACTCCCTCCGGCGCCCTCGGCCTCCAACGCACCAACCCATCTGCTCCCAAGCCTCTGTCCTCTGGCCGCACACAATGTCCCAACAAGAGCTGTCCTCGACCAGACGTCGTCGATGGTATCTGCCGGTCTTGCGGTCGTGTTGTTGACGATTCGAATATTGTGTCCGAGGTGCAGTTTGGAGAAACGTCCTCGGGTGCGGCCATGGTTCAGGGCAGCTTTATCGGCCCGGATCAGGGTGGTGTGAGGTCATTGGGCCCGAATTTCCGGAGGGTAGGAGGCGGTAGTGAGGATCGGGAGAAGAGTATCCGGGATGCCAAGATGCTTATTACCGGTTTCGCCCAACAATTAAACCTGAGTGACTCCCTCGTCAACACTGCCGTACAAGCCTTCAAGCTGGCCTCGAATGCCAACTTTATCCAAGGTCGTTCCCTTGCCGGTGTCGCTGCCGTCTGTCTATACGTCGCCTGCCGTAACGAACCACCTTGCAAGATCATGCTCCTGGATCTCGCAGATCTTGTGCGCATCAACGTTTTCAAGCTTGGGCGGACATTCAAGGCGTTCAACAAGGCGATTCCGATCTGCAATGGAGGGCTTGAGCCAGTGTATCCCGAGGATTTGATCTATCGTTTTGCCACCAAGTTGGAGTTCCAAGGACAAACAATGAAGGTTGCGGAAGATGCGGCGAGATTGGTGAAGCGTATGAGCAGAGATTGGATGGTCATGGGGCGGCGGCCGAGTGGCATTTGCGGAGCGTGTTTACTGATGGCGGCACGGATGAACAACTTTCGGCGAACCGTGAGGGAAGTTGTCTACATTGTAAAGGTGACGAACCACACGATTCAGAACCGCCTGGAGGAGTTCAAGGTTACAGAGTCAAGTACCATGACTGTCGAGGATTTCCTATCACAAGATTTACTGGAGAGTTCGCACGACCCACCGAGTTTTTACAAGAAGAGTGCAGAGTACCAAGCCAAAATCAAGGACAAGAGCCGCAAGCGGAAACGCATCGAGGAGGAGGAAAAGGAAGATGGTCGAGAGAACCCTTTGGGTTCTGCTGCTGCTGCTGCTGCTGCTGCTGCTGCTGCTGCTGGCGGAGAACTCCTCCTCCCAGTAGACCCGGCCCTTGCAGCCGCTCTTAACAATTCGACTGCCACTACCACTGCCACTGCCACTGCCACTACCACTGCTACTGAGTCTACGACTGAATCCCAACTTGCGACACAAGACGACGCTACAAACATGGCCCTAGCTGATCCTGAAAGTGAAGCTGCTCTCTCCTCTCTTGCGCGGAACTTTGGTGACATGGCAGCCAAGGTGGTTTCCGCCGCTTCCCGGGTTTCTTCCGGTGACATTGACGACATTGACCCCGATGCCGAGGATGAGGCCGAGGATGAGGCCGAGGCAGACGCTGAAGAAGACGCTGAAGAAGACGCCGAAGAAGACGCCGGACAGGAAGGCTCGGCTGATGGGAAGCGAAAGGGCAAGGGCATAGGCAAGAGGCCGACCATGCCGGTGGACCAGGAATGGGAAAACGACGAGATTGAACTGGAAGCTCAAATATCCGAAATTTTCAACGATCCTCATACAATTGAACACGCAACAGCGTTCTCGACTGCCCAGAAACGTGCGGCCGAGCATTCACAATGGGCGCTCTCACAACAGCCCACGAAAGACGTCAGCATGGCGGTGGAAGTTGGCGAGGATGAATTTGCCAACGATCCCGAAGTTGTCAATTGTCTTTTATCAGAAGAAGAGGCCCGTATCAAGGAACTGGTGTGGAGCAACGAAAACAAGGATTGGCTACGGGCACAACAGGAAAAGGTGTTTCGGATGAAACTGGCGGCGGAAAAGCCGAAGCAGACGAGACGGCGGAAGA
The DNA here is from genome assembly GCA_002018255.1 of Bretziella fagacearum. Taxonomy (NCBI): domain Eukaryota; kingdom Fungi; phylum Ascomycota; class Sordariomycetes; order Microascales; family Ceratocystidaceae; genus Bretziella; species Bretziella fagacearum. The sequence goes on along the minus strand of MKGJ01000644.1, from coordinate 303 downwards.
AGAAGCCGAGGATGGGAGAGGGGCAGGTGGAACCGGCGGATTCGGCAGCGGATGCGGCAGTGAGTGTTATGAAGGAGCGGGCGATTTCAAAAAGGATTAATTATGATGCTATCAGGAGTTTGTTTGATGTGGAGGAGGAGGAGGAGGAGACAGCGGATAAAAGGGATGATGGAGAATTGGAGGATGAGTTTGATGGGCCGGGGAGTCCGGAGGGAGATTATGAGGAGGAAGAGGAGGAGATGGAAGAGGAGGAGGGGGCCGAGGGGGCTGAATAGTCAGTTCGTGGCAAGCAGGGGGGGGGGG
>MKGJ01000642.1:0-12116 GCA_002018255.1 Bretziella fagacearum | reverse complement strand
CAGCGGCCAAGGAACGAGTTCGGAACGAGTTCAACAAAAAAAAAAAAGAAAAAACCCCCCGAAATGCATAAGAAAATGAAAGAACAAAAGAGGTGGCGTGCTGTTGTTGGTGAGTTGAGTCGCAATATTGTAGTGGTTGACAACGGGTTGTTATTGATGTGCAATGACGATACTGAAAGCTTCCCACCAAATTCCCATGCTTAATCTGGTACATGTGGTTGAGAAAGGGTTAGCCTGGCTGCTAGCTAATATTGATACGACAGGGTTCTAGGGCTTGTATGCAAGGGCACCGTAAGTACGGTAGTTCAACAACTATTTCCAGGGGGTACTAGGGGCTTTATTCAGGGGCCACATGTCTATGTAGTGGTGATCAGCGCTAGTTGAATACAGTTTCCACAAATACGAATACACGGCCTTACTTTTCAAGAGTCGCCACACAAAGGGGCACGCCACATTTCTTTAGCACAAAACCAAAAGTAGAAGAAAATATCCCCGCTGTGGCGCTAGTGCTAGAGCTTTAATCCCTGGTCTATAATTGTAGGTGCTAGGAATCCAGACTTGATGACGGCGCTGACTCAGCTGCTGGATCCATTTTCGACGCTTATGTATACTAATTTTTTTTCTTTTTTTTTTTTTTTGGAGTGAGTCCGCTATCAACGCCATCTTTGAGTTCATCCCGCCGCTATTTTGTCTTGCGATCAATGGCATTCTGTTTTGTCGATTACTTGTTTTCCTTTTCTTGATTTCTCTTAACTTTGTTCCTTTGCTCTTTTTTGACAAAGGCGCCCATTGGCTTGTCCCGCCATGCAGATGTTGTAGCAGAGCGCGCCAAGCAATCCTCGCTCTAGTCCATCACCTACACCAATCTTGATCGCTGCTCTCGACCTCGGAATACGACTGTCTAAACATATAATTCATTCATTTATACAAGATGGAGCACACCGCCGGGAGTCCCATCAAGCAGCAGCTTGTCGATAAGCTGCCAAAGCGCTTCAAGGCGATGAAGTTTGGAGTTCAGTATGTTTTGTTCCCTCCCCTTCATACACACCCAGCCCAGGTTGAGCGCCCGCCGCATCCGTGCTACAACTGACCCGTAATCACCCCGCCGTCTAGGTCGCAGCAAGACATCTTCAACCAGTCCGTCCTTGAGGTCTCTGACCGCATGCTTTATGATATCGAGAAGAACCGTACACCTTACCTACATGGTCCTCTCGACCCCCGGCTGGTACGTCGACCTTTACGTCACTTACACCGAGCAATCACATACGAATGCTGCATAGTTCCGATGGCTAACAGCAACTAAATAGGGTACCTCCAGTAAGATGAGCAAATGCTCTACCTGTAATGAGCTCTTGCAAACCTGTATGGGCCATTTTGGTCGCGTGAAGCTACCGCTGCCTTGCTTTCACATTGGATATCTGGGTTTTATTATTACCATCCTCCAGAACATCTGCAAGGTATGTTCTTACCGTCTGAGTCACTAACCATTTCACATCTTATATATCTATATACTAATCAGATTTGTCTCTGCAGTCATGCGCACGTGTCATGCTTACCGAAAAAGAGCGCCAGTCCTTTCTCAAGGACCTCCGTCGCAAAGACCTCGACAACCTGCGCCGAACGCAGTACGCCAAAAAGATCAACGAACAGTGCCGCAAAGCCAAGACCTGCCCGCACTGCGATGCCATCAACGGTACCATCCGCAAGGTCGGCGTTCTCAAGTTGATCCACGACAAGTTCTCCGCCTTTAATAAGTCGACTGCCGCCAAGAAGGTGCCCCCGGAGGCGAAGAAGCAGTTTGATCGATCGTTTGACGAGGCTTGCAAGCAGAACCCCGAGATCGAAAAGCACCTTAAGAAGGCTATGGAAGATCTCAATCCTCTTCGTGTCCTGAATCTGTTCAAGCTGATCAGCCCTACGGACTGCGAGCTGTTGGGTTTGAACCCTGTCGAGGGTCGTCCGGAAATGTTCATCTGGCAGTCGGTTCCTGCGCCTCCTGTGTGTATCCGTCCCTCTGTTGCACAGGATAATGCTAGTAACGAAGATGATATCACTACTAAGCTTTCTGAGATTGTTTGGATTTCGGGTATGATCCGGAGTGCACTGCAGCGCGGAACGCCAATTTCCACCATCATGGAACAATGGGAGTACCTTCAACTACAGATTGCCATGTATGTCAACTCGGACGTGCCTGGTCTCCAGCAGCCCGGCTTCGGCAAGAGTGTACGTGGTTTCTGCCAACGGCTCAAGGGTAAGCAGGGTCGCTTCCGTGGTAACCTTTCAGGTAAGCGTGTCGACTTTTCTGGTCGTACTGTCATTTCACCTGATCCCAATCTGGGCATCGACCAGGTCGCCGTGCCCATTTTGGTGGCCAAGAACCTGACGTACCCTGAAAAGGTTAACCGTCACAACATGGACAAGTTGCGCCAGTGTGTGCGAAACGGTCCCCAGGTGCATCCCGGTGCCAACCAAATTCTGATCAAGGACGAGACTGGCTTTTACAAGCAGAGTCTCAAGTTTGGTGATCGCAACAAGATTGCGGAACAGTTGCGCTTTGGTGATATTGTTGAGCGGCATCTGGAGGACGGTGATATCGTCCTGTTCAACCGTCAGCCGTCCCTTCACAAGCTCAGTATCATGAGTCACTTGGCCAAGATTCGCCCATGGAGAACATTCCGTCTCAACGAATGTGTGTGTGGTCCTTATAACGCCGATTTCGATGGTGATGAAATGAACTTGCACGTGCCTCAGACGGAGGAAGCTAGAGCTGAGGCCATTACTCTGATGGGAGTCAAGAACAACTTGGCTACGCCCAAAAACGGAGAGCCCATCATTGCCGCTACCCAGGATTTCATTACGACTGCCTATGTTTTCAGTAGCAAGGATCGCTTTTATGACCGCCGTTCTTTTACGCAGCTTTGCCTACACATGATTGACAGTCAGACGCACTTGGAGCTACCGCCCCCGGCCATCATCAAGCCCCAGGCTCTGTGGACGGGTAAGCAACTATTCAACATGCTGATGCGTCCCAACAAACAGAGCAACGTCCTTGTCAACTTGGATGCCAAGTGCAGAGATTACTCTCCCCAGAGTAACAAGGCGCCTGACATGGATCCCAATGATGGTTGGCTGGTTATTCGCAACTCGGAGGTCATGTGTGGTCGCATGGATAAGTCAACTGTCGGTGATGGTAAGAAGGATTCGGTCTTTTACGTTATTCTTCGTGACTTTGGCCCGGATGCGGCTGTGGTGGCCATGAATCGTCTGGCGAAGCTAGCTGCCCGCGGGCTTGGCAATCGTGGGTTTTCGATTGGTATCGGTGATGTGTACCCTACACAGGCATTGACCATTAAGAAGAACGAGCTCGTCGATGCTGCTTACAAGAAGTGCGATGACCTGATCGAGACCTTCAAGACTGGGAAGCTGGACAAGGCCCCTGGTTGCAACTTGGAACAGACTTTGGAGACTCTGATTGGTGGACATTTGTCCAAGGTTCGTGAGGAAGCTGGTTCCTACTGTATCCGGACTCTGAGTCGGAACAATGCCCCGCTTATCATGGCCAAGTCTGGTTCCAAGGGATCAAACATTAACGTGGCGCAAATGGTGGCTGTCGTCGGTCAGCAGATTATTGCCAACGCTCGTGTGCCCGATGGTTTCCAGGATCGGTCGCTGCCACATTTCCACAAGAATGCTCGTCACCCTCCGTCCAAGGGTTTCGTGCGTAACAGTTTTTACACAGGTCTGGTGCCCACCGAGTTCATCTTTCACGCCATGGCCGGCCGTGAAGGTCTGGTTGATACGGCCGTCAAGACTGCCGAGACTGGTTACATGTCACGTCGTCTGATGAAGTCGTTGGAAGATCTTTCGTCACAGTATGACGATACTGTCCGGACGTCTAGCGGTGGCATCGTTCAGTTCCAGTTTGGTGCCGACAAGCTTGATCCTGTGGACATGGAGGGTTCTGCCGTGCCTGTAAACTTTAAGCGTACGTTTACGCACGCGGAGAGTTTGACGTGGAATAACGATGATGCCATGCTCCTTCCCTGTGAGGTCCGTCAACTCAGAGATGATATGCTCAGTTCAGAGCGTCGCAAGTACCCCCGTATTGGTCTGCTGGGTGACAAGCTTTGTTATGATGACCAAAGTGATTATGCTATTGACGAACACGATGGTGCCCGTAACTTTTTGAAGACTGTCGATGCCTACGTTGAGGGACGTGCTGCCGGTATTGAAAAGGTTATGACGGATGCTGGTTTGGATCCTGCCATGACTCGAGAGCAGCTGGAGAAGCTGTCAGAGACTGAGCGTATGCAGATGGGTCATGTCGAGCGTGTGGGCAAGATTTCGCGGATGACGTTGACGCGGTTCATTAAGCTGTGTCTGGAGAAGTTTAAGAAGGCTCACGTGGAGCCTGGTCATGCGGTTGGTGCAGTCGGTGCACAGTCTATTGGTGAGCCTGGTACCCAGATGACGCTCAAAACCTTCCATTTTGCCGGTGTCGCTGGTATGAGTATCACTCAGGGTGTTCCACGTATCAAGGAAATTATCAATGCCTCCAAAAATATCAGTACGCCCGTCATTGCCTGCCCGCTGGAGAACAACCGTCAAATTGAAGTTGCGCGTGTTGTCAAGGCGCGTATTGAAAAGACCTTTGTCTCCGACATCATTGCCTACATGGAAGATGAATGGCGTCCCGAGTGCGCCAAGGTTGTACTACAGGTTGACATGGACGCTCTAGCCGACATGAACTTGGGGATTAGCACGTCGGACATTGCGGAGGCCATTTTCCGTTACCGTAAGCTTAAGCTGGCCCAGGCCGATATTTACGAGGCGCAGCCTGGGCGGATTGAGATTACGGTGCGGGTAGATACAGACAAACCGCGAAAGGTTGCCAAGACTACAAGAGCACAGCAAATGGATGACCAAGGTGATTTGTTCCTGCGGGCTAGTTATCTACGGCGGACGTTGCCTTTGGTTCCCGTTTCTGGATACCCGGATGCCGTGCGTGCTATCATTCAGACAAGTGATGACTCGCTGAATAAGGTTATTGTTGAGGGTTACGGTCTGCGAAGCTGTATGACTACTGAGGGTGTTATTGGTGTGGAGGTGACGTCGAACAACATCATGGAGGTCAAGGAGGTACTCGGTATTGAGGCAGCTCGTCGGACGATTGCTAGTGAAATTGGGGAAGTGATGAAGGACATGAACATTGATCCTCGGCACATGGACTTGTTGGCTGATGTCATGACCTTTAAGGGTGAAGTCCTCGGTATTACCCGCTTTGGTCTCGCCAAGATGCGTGACTCGGTGCTTCAACTGGCATCGTTTGAGAAGACCCCGGACCATCTGTTCTCTGCGGCGGCGGGTATGAAGACGGATACGATTGAGGGTGTTTCGGAGTGTATTATCATGGGCCAGACGATGTCTATTGGTACGGGAGCCTTCCAGATGGTGCGGAGACTGGGCATTGGCAAGCAGGATGTGGTGGCGAAGAAGACGGTATTGGAGGATTTGTGGGCGGAAGAGGTCAAGGCGAAGAAGGCATTGGCTAAGCAGCATGTGGGGGGAATGAATGGACATGTGAATGGACATGAGATTGTACGGGGGGGGGTGATGTTGTGATGGTGGGTTGAGTTGATAGATTTGGGGTGGGCTGATGGGAGTTGGATGGACATTTATGGGAGATTGAATTTTTATCATGTTTTGATACCTAGTTTTCGAATATGTGTACAATAGTTTGTTAAACACTGCATTATTGTCATTTTACATCAACCAAAGCGGTTTTTTTTATTTTTTATTTTTTATTTTTTATTTTTTATTTTTTATTTTTTATTTTTTTATTACTTTTTTTTATTATTTTATTATTTTTTATTTTTTTCTATTTTTTTCTATTTTTTTCTATTTTATTCTATTTTTTTATTTTTATTTTATTTTTATTTTTATTTTTTTTTCTATTCGTGGCTTTGTGGTGTCGCTGTTTGAGGATTTTTGTTTTGTTGGCCAATCATATCAAAGAATCGCTCTTTCCTCAAGATTCAGCAACCAGCAAAAGGCCGATTTCCCAAGGTTTGTGTAACTGCCGTATTGTTTTTCCCAACTAGGAAATCATCGGTGAAATAGATTCATGTGATTGGACACCATGCCGTTTGCAAGTTTAACTTCATACGTAAGTCATGCAAGATAATTGAAAGAAAATGAATAAGTGACTTACGTTAGATACTTCTATATGAGATGGTTGCCTTTACGTACCTGCCTTGTCAAGTTTCCCTAGACTTCATGCCTCCGGACTTCATCATGCCCTCTTGCTTCTGTCTTTTTTTCCAATCTCTTTTTTTTTCCTCCTTTCATCTCCTTCAATTTTTTCAATTTTTCTTTGGATTCGCGCGGTCCATCAACGCCTCGGTTCGTCAACGTTGCAAATCAGCGGTGGATCAAGTTTTATTACATCCTCTTTCATCTCTTTCTTCGATTTCGTGTAAGCTTTTTTTTTTTCTTTTTTCTCTTTTCTTTTTTCGTTTGTTCGTGGCAATGTTTGGTATATACTAACACGGTCTTCCTTCAGTTCAGTCCCTCATTCTTTGCACGTCCCTGCTGTTCTATCACTCCAGTTTCTCGCCGTCCTTTTCTGTTTTCGCTTTCGTCAAACTTTGACCCTGTTCATCTTTGCTTTTGCAGCAGCTGTACCCTTTGTCAGCTGCCATCCTACTTCGAGTTGAGAGGAGAGTTTCGCAGAGTTTGTTTGTTATTCACACCAAGATGGTGCCCAACTCGGGCTCTCCTCCTCGGACCCCCGAGAACCAGATCCTTCTCATGAACCCCTCGGGATACCCTGACGGCAGTAGCTCTGGTCAAGGTTTTGGTCCTCCGTCTCCTGACACTCCCCCTGTGGCGAACTCACTGTCCATCTTCGATGACCCTACGCCTGGCGACAATGCCGCTTCAGCAGCCCTTCCGGGACCCTTTCACCTGCCTCCGCCAGGTTTTCCTGCAGGGTACCAGCCCAACAACGAACCCCCTCCGACGCCAACACATGCTCCTGTTGTGCCTGTAGTGGCGCCCCCGCCAATTCCGCTCAATTTTGACGGGGCCTTTTTGGGTCTTCCATGGCTCCCAGTGAGACGGCAGCCCATTGTCGTCCTGGGTCCCACCTTTTCCTATGCCTGGGAGAGGTGGAACACTCACCTCCATGCTGGCATCGGCAGGCCAGGCATGCACCCCATTTATGCCATGATGCACAGTCGATATGTCTACTGCATTTACCGCATCCCTTCCTCCCAACTGCGCCTCGGTCAGCGCTTCATGACCTCGTACGGACAAGCCATACACGTGTTTGACGACTTGAGTATGATTGCGTACACCTTTTTATCTCGTATGACCCCCGCCAACGCTCCTCCTCGCCCGTTCCTTGCGCCTGTTGCCAAAGGTAATTTGCGGAACCGCTGCATTGGATGTAACGGCGTGCACGTCACGGGATTTGCCGAGATGTGGCCGGCTGTGACAAATGCCGAGATGATGATGCCAATGGGAGATGGATCGATTCCTCCCGGATACGTTAGACAGGGAATGTGCCTGCACTGTGGTGGCTCTCGTCCACGCATGGACGTCACCAACGGGTTGACGCGGTGCTGCTTGAGTCCGGAGGAGAGTCAGGTGTGGATGTCGCTGGGACTTTTGTGCGACGCGGCGTACGGGCTTGGGCCGGCTATTCAGCCTGAGGGCTTGATGTCAATTCGGTCGCGGCCGTGGTCGGGGCGGAGATTGCCTGTGAGGGTGCTCCATGGGTAAGGGAAGGGGAAGGCGTTGCCTTTTTGTTTGCATTGTGTGCATTGTGTGCATTGTGTGCGTGTGTGTGTGCGTGCGTGCGTGTGTGTGTGTGTATAGGTTTTCATCTGATGGGATTGCACGAAGACTTTTAGGTAGGGTTGGATTATGATTGTATGAACTAGATGCCGGATGCTTGATGAATTAAACAATGATTGTCAACTTTCACGGGATCTCAATTTGGAGAGAGAGAGTTGTGTGTTTGTATGTGTGTGAACATGAATAATTGATGATGAGAATTATCATTAAATTTGAAGCATCCGGGAAAATAAAAGAATATCCCAAAACTAAACGTCCATCCTCTTCTCAACTAGATGAACAGCAAAAGATTAATTATTGATATAAAACCCAGATACAAATATGAAAAAGAAAAAAAGAGTATGTAACAAGACAGATAAGCTTGAGATACAAGACAAATGGGNGGGGGGGGGGGGTATCGCGTATCGTTCATTACCAACACCAACATCTCTTCTGCTTTCATTCATGTCTCTTTCCTTTCTCTGTTCAAGTAATCGCCCACTCCGTCCCCCTCTTCACAAACTTATCCAACAAACTCGCCATATCCGCCATAACAAACCTCACCACATAAAACGCAAAAAACTCTGCCGCATGCCTCGTACACAACTCCAACCCCACCTGCGTCTTATCCGCATGCTTCAACCCCGGATCCTCCACCTGTCTCGCAATCTGATCCACCATCTGCGCCGCATCAAACAACTTGGCCAACGCCTCCATATACGCGGCCTGCGGGCCCGAAAACCTGACAGCTATGACATCCCGTCGTGCCGGCCGCGATATCGGCGTTAGCGTGAACGGGAGGATCTCCCCCGGCGGGGAATCCCGACGAGAGGGCATGCTCGAGCCAGAGCCATCACCCGAGGTGCGGAGACCCGAGGAGCCACCGCTGGAGGATGAAGAGTATTGGCCCGCGAGGCCGGCCTGGGAGGTCTTATTGCGCAGGCGACGCCAAGAGAATGAGGAGCTGCCTTTTCCAGAGACGGAGGTGGAGCGGGGGACTGGCACTGAGGGTTCGGCATCGGCGGTGGACGATTCACGAAAGAGGATTCCGGGGGCTTGGACGCCGACGTCACCGCCGAGTTTGCGAGCAAGCAGGGGAGTTAGTTGTTCCAGCACCAGCTCAAGGGATTGCATTTCCTCAAGGACTGAATCCGCATCATTTGTGTCAACGCGGGCGAGTTTCTCAAGGGCAGTAGTCAATTGTTCACAGGCGGCCATCTTGTCATCGAGGTTCTTGAGCTTGACGCCCTTGACCTTCCAGACATCCCGGGGGACGAATAACTTATTAGAGACGAAACCGCCGCGGGGGTGGCAGAGGGTTTGGTATAGGCAGCGCATGAGCCAGAACGGACGAAGTAGGGAATCATTGGGGCAAGGTTCCAGAGGGACGGGATTCTGCGGGTCAATAGCAGCGGCGTGCCCAGGGCGAGGAGGTGACATGGTGATACCAGAGGCTGCATTGCTGGAGATGGTGTTGAGGCCGCTGTCGTAAAGATACATGGCTTCGGACGATTCATTCTTCATGTGATCAGCAAAAGCCGCGGACAGAGGTGTCGGGACAGACGGATAGTTAACGCCAGACCGCGTGTAGGTGGTGCTGGCGGGGGTCGCCGGGGACATGTCACTGATATCTTCAATGTTGGAAACGGACATGTTACGGGTACGGGTGCTACGGAGAGAAGTCGACGAGTAATTTTTGCGAAGGACGCGCGTGGTCATGGGGGAGTTGCCGTCTTCGGGGATATCCTCGAATTCCTTCATGGTAGTTGGTGGCGTTGAGTGAATGTTTATCGGCATCGGCATTGGCATTGGCATGCTCATGGGAATCGGCGGCGCAGATGCAGGCGGATGCTTGGGAGCCATCTCCATGACGTCGTCGTCGTCGTCGTCGTCGTCGTCGTCGTCGTCGTCGTCGACAACCTCGGGGGCCACCTCGTCGTCATATCGCAACTCTTGCTGCTGCTGCTGCTGCTGCACCAGTTGTGAAGTCTGTTGCGCACTAGCACCAGTATCGGGTGTTGAGACTTCGGCAATCTGCTGCTCAGATGGTGTCCGGCGAATGGGCGCCGTCTCAATCATCAACTGCTTCGGGTTTTGCCCAGATAAGCGGCGGCTACGGACAGTCTGTGATGCTTCACTGGCGTTGCGCGAGCGGGTTTGGGCATTGGTGAGATTTGGGAGATTCATGTCAGGTGGCAGCACAGAAGCATCATCCAGTACGTGTTGCGCCAAAGTTAGGGTAGTAGACTGAGAAGAGTCGGGAGTTGAGCCGCTGGGGAAGGTCGCGGATGGCGGTGCCGAGGTGCCAGCACTGAACCATGTCCGGGCATTGAGATCACCTCCAGCCAGTGGCGGTTGTATTGTTGTTGTTGTTGTTGTTATGGGTGACAATTCAGCACTACCATTAGTCTGGCCCATGCCAAAGTCCTCAATCTTGTAGCCCATAGAAGAAGAAGAAGAAAAAGGCTCCATCATCATAAGTTCCTCCTCATCACTAGAGTTGGCATCATCAAAAAAGTCACCGCCAGCCATAGTACTCGGTGTCTCGAGCGGGTCGATATCCTCGTTAAGCTCGTGGTACCTCTGTTCTGCTTCTTGTTGCAACTGCAACTCCCGTTGGCGTTGACGTTCCTGCTCCAGGCGTGTCGCCTCTAGCTGTGTCCGTCGCACGCGTTCCTTGGCCAATTCAACTTTGCGCATGGCCGCGACGACGGGATCTTGGGGTTGATTCGAACCACCTCCAACGGCCGACAACCGCTGACGGTGCATGACAGGCGTCAGAGGTTCATATGGATCGTCGTAGGCAGCTTCGACAGCAGCGTCCAGAGCAGCATCGAATTCAAACTCGGTATTCCGGCTCATGGCGCGGGCATGGACACTCTGGCGGGAAGGCTGGTGCATTGAAGAAGCTCGTGAGTGTAGCGAGGATACAGTCGACTCGCCGGAGCCCGCATGGTCTAACCATGAGTCTTGGCTCATTGCGCGCCCGTGAATACTATTACCAGAGTGCTGACGGCTAACACTGTGTGCCGCACCGTAACCAAGACCCATACCGAAGTCATGCGCAGAGTTAAAACTGGGGCTGCTGTGGCTTTGATTAGGAGAGCCGCCGGGGCGATAAGGTGACAGTGGCGGGGGCATGTACTGCTCCTCAGATGGTCTGCGTTGCTGTTGTTGTTGTTGTTGTTGTTGTTGTTGAAGATAACTACCTGAAGGTGATGTCGAAAAGGCCGAATGCAATGGACCAGCACGATATGGCAGCTCGGGGATGGAAAGCATTTGCTGGGGATTTCCGTTGGAACGACTGCTAAGAGGGCCATTGGAGCCGAAACTAGAGGTGGTGGTAGTGTCTTGGTCGTCTTCATCGTCATTGTACATCATGGAGCTGGCAGACATGGACGGCATGAAATCAGCGCTGTCGCGCTCGGGGCGGGCCGGCAGCTCTTTTTCGTCGTCATCTACATCGAGTTCCATGCCGTCGAGTTCCTGGATACGGGAGGTGTAGCGATCACGCTTAAACAAAGAAAAAGAAAAAAAAGAAAAAAGGTTAGTTTACTGTCTGTCATGAAAAAAATATCAACAAATTTTTTTCGAATAACTCACAATCTCTTCCAGTCTACGTCGCACATCGTCAACGCCAACGCGAAGAATAACTTGATTCAATAGCTCGCTGGCTTCAATGTAGGCCAATCGCGCGCCTTCAAAATTCCGTACGTTATCCAACTCTACGGCAGTATTCGCTTTAGCCAACGCGCGCGACAACATTTCCTTTTGCGACAACTTCCTGGATCGAGAAATCTGAGCGGGTGGATTCTGAATTTGCGAATGTGACGAATGCGATGAATGCGATGCCGTCGTCGTTGTCTTTGTCTTTGTCGTCGTTGACAATGTCTGGGCGTAGCCGCCTGCTGACTGCGGAGGATATCCCTGATAAAAGTGGGACGACAGCGCGTCGGCGGCCGAAGTTGAGGGCCTACGTTGCCGGCCTGGGGTCCGCACAGGAGCATGGGTCTCCTGTGGAGATGGGGATGAGCCGTTGGCAAAGCGGTCGTAGCCGGAGGGCATTAGAATTGCGGTATCAGGAGTAGTGGAAGAGAGGCCCTGGTCGTCGAGGGGTACGTGATGAGTAGTGATGCGTAGGTTGGAGTGGTGGCCGCCATTGTAGTAGTCGTAGCCGTGCTGCTGGCCGCGGTACATGGTGGCGGATGAGGGCACAGCAGTGGCGTCGGACGAGGAAGAGGACGAGGAAGAGGATGAAGGAAGAGGGTTGTTTGGGG
>MKGJ01000640.1:1114-11135 GCA_002018255.1 Bretziella fagacearum | reverse complement strand
GGGGGGGATAGTTAGTGGTAGTTCGTAATGGAATGTAGAGAGGGGAGAGTAGTAGTGTTGTGGTTATGGTGGTGACTTACCGACAAAGACAATGAATCGTTCATTTTTCTTCTTGGTGCCTTCTGCGCCTTCTTCCTCGTCTTGCTCTTCCTCCTCATCGCCCTCAACCTTGATAACATCCTCCTCCTCCTCCTCCTCCTCCTCCTTTATCCTCCCATCCTCACCCTTCTCCGCCCTCTCTTTCGCTTTCCGCGCCGCCTCCACCGCCTCCCTCTTTGTTCTCTCTACTTCCTTCTCCGCATCCTTTTCCGCCATCTCCTTTTCCTTCTTTGCCTTCTTCTCCAATTTCTTCAATTGTTTCTTTGACAACTTCTCGGAACCCCCCGTTGCACCAGCACCCTCTGCGTCGGCGGCTGAATCTGCAGCAGCAACTGCGGTCACTTGTTTAATTTTTTTGGACTTTTTCTTTTCTTTTTGGGGCTTTGGGGAGGCGGCGGGGTTCTCGAGGTCGTAGGGGGCGTTGACGGCCTCGGCGGCTTCTTCTTCTTCCTCTTCACGTCTGCGTTTGATGGCCATTGTTGGTGGAGTCCTTATAAGAGGAAGGGAATTGGGTATTTATAGGAATTGATAGATGGTCGCAGGGTATGCGATGGGGTTTTTCCGGGGAATGGGCGGTTGGTGGGCTTGGGCTTGGTGTAGTTGTGATGAATGGTGGGTGGGTTATTGTTTTTTTTTGGTGGTTGTCGCAAATCTTCCAAAAAAAAAAAAAAAGATTCACCGCCTAACGGCAGAAAAAAAGTCAAGGGTGATTGATCCTATACAGAATTCTATCGCGATGAACTTGGTTATTAAGTTACAAGTAAATGTGCCACCGAATTGTCACAATGTACTGTTACTGTCACTCTTGGGTTTGGGTTTCATTAATATTCTACCGTATTCATCGCTGTCTATGACTTTGTAGATCTTGTTGATAACAGACGAGTCTTATCGATAAGACGGTTAAATCACGGCAAATCTATCTGATATTGAAGCTTCTCAAGGATCGTGACAAGCAGCCTGTCAACGTGATACCTGTAGTCAAAGCGCTTAGGTCGTATGGTCACCTAGAAATGACACAGACCATCTATCGGTCAATAAGCAACATATTGAAGGTGAGGAGCGGTCGACCCGACCCCAACAAACATAGGTCAAACGCACTGATAGGTAAATTCCCCCCTAACATACACTTTTACACAACTAAAGAGCTAGTAACCCTTGAAGATCACGAAGATATTTGCTCGGATAGACCTCTCTTCTCTTCTCTAATGTTGTGCGTGCAGTCTCGCCAGACCCCGAACAAATCTCAGCACTTGCATGAATAGGAGATAACCCCGGACAGATACTGGACCTTGGAAACGTGTCGGGTTCGTACTAACAAAGATACGGTGTACATATTTTTTCTTTAATTTTTTTTCTTCTTTTTGTGCTGACTTGAATTGCTTCTCGGCAACACGATATTTGGGACTCGCTTTCGCTTTAGAGAAGATCGTGAGAAACACTAACCCTGGAAAGCTAGGGGTTGATATCAAACAGGTTTAGCGTTTTGATTGAGGAAATAAGTGCTTGGAATGACAGTACTGTCTCTATATTAAATGAAAGAGTACGGATATCTTGATGGTTTTCTGGGTGAAGGAGGCAAAGTCTAAGGGTCAGGGGTTGGGTGTCAACCCTATGGTACGTATTTGGAGATACTTTGCGCACAAATTATAGTTTATATTCGGGTTGAATCTTCTTTTTCTCTAATTCCAGTTTTGGAATTGGCCAAGACGATGCATGTGTTGGTCCGCAGGTTTCATAAAAAAATAAAAAAAAAACCCCCAACAATTTTATCAATTTATCGTCAAATTTGCAGACGTCTCCATCTTGCCATCGCCGCCGCGTTCGTAACCCCCAAATTCGACTTGCCACACACCAACTCTCTCTTTCTCTCCCTCCCTCGGTCCAACCCTTAATTCCTTACTCTTTGTCTTCTCCCCCCTTTACCCTAGTCCAAAGGCAAATCTCTCTCTCACAAAAACCGCATATTTGTGGATCTCAACCCTCGCCACTGATGCACTCCTATTGGCCAAAACATCCAACAGACCCACTTCACGTGATGCATTCCCTAGCGCTCCAGCCTCTCTCCCCTGTCAACAAACTTTGCGTCCTTTCCCCCCAGTCCGTAACTGCACGCAGGTTTTTGGCCACCAACTTGCCAAATGCGGCAAGGGCTTTGTGTGTGTGTGTCGTTATCGGAGGTAGCTAGGGTAGATAAAGGGTTAGGGTACCCCCAAACCAAGGAAAAATCTTCAACCCTTTCCGCCTCTCTCTCTTTCTTCCTTTTTTTTCCCCATCGACCCAAACCCCGACTTAACCCTTCTTCTCTCCTGTTTTGTCGACCTTTTCACGCCACTCACAGAACAGGCTTCATATTCCATCAGCACAAGCTGTGAATTTGACAATGTAAGTTTTTTTTTTTTTTTCGGCTGAATTCTTCAATCATTTACGCATCTGCCCGTGTGAGATTTGTCAAGATTTTCCATAGTTATCGCACTGCTGCAGGCATCGCCGTGTTCAGTTCAGTGTCATCGTGTTGCTAACGCGATCTTTTTTGCAGCGTATTTTTTTATTATTACTTTTCGGGTTGGACCATTAGCGCTTCTTGTTCAAACCCTTCATTCTTACCCTTGGAATCCGCTAGTTTATCTCACTGAGACGCGTTATCATACGCATCATCTTGCTGATCTTCCAAACTCGTTATCCCTACGCAAAGAAGCAAAATCCTTTTCTCACGGTAGTTTCTCAGCATCTCACGCGTTGCCAGCGCTATTTGAGTTGTCTTGTAAGCAATTTGTACTTGAGACGACGCTTCCCAGCATCATACAGCGCGTCCTCCCCATTTGCACACGTATTCCGATTCCTACATACACACATCCCACCCCCACCAAAACCTGATTACAACTACTCCCCCACCATCTGATATTTCCCTTTAACCTCGTATCTTGCGCATCATTTCTTTCACAATGGTTGGCCGGACACGTGCTACGCGGGGCAAGGCTTCTACCCAGGACCCCAGTGAGGAGCAGGCTGCCGCCGCCACTGCCGTCATGGCTCTGTCGGAAAAGAAGGACATTGACCACAAAGAGCTCAAGCAAGAGGATGAGGCTGAGGGCGATGAAGAGGATGAAGATGAGGAGGAAGAGGAAGAAGACGAGGATGAAGAAGAAGACGAGGAGGCTGAAGAGCACGCTGATGCCTCTGTTCTTCCTGATGAGATGGCAATTGACCAGCAGCTTGGTGACGAAGGCGAACCTTCGCAAGAGAACGGTAGCATTGTTCCCGACATCAGCTCTAGCTTTGCTCCCGCTCCTTCATCTGTTCCTCACCCCGAGGATATGCTTCCCAATGTTGTCGCTATCTCCCGGGACCACTCTGGCACTTCCAAGGATTCTGCCGTTCTGGGCCTGTTGCTGCCATCTCTGAGAAGCGATGCTCTTCAGCTCAAGAACCACCTTACTCAGCCTTGTCCCAACAGCCCCTCTTGGAACCAGGTGTGGGGTATCATTCGCACTGCTTTTGATGTCATCAAGGCCCCCTTCACCACTCCCGGGGCCGTTCTCCTGGACTTTAACCGGTTGCGGTTGATCTTTGAGGACCCCACTACTTCCGAGACTTCGGTCTTATCCATTTCCATTGCCAACCTGGCCACAATCTTGGATATCCTAACCAGCCATGAGGATGGCGACGATGACCTCAGGCTTTTGTTGGAGCTGATGGATGATGGCTTCCCCTTCTCCGTCGTGCACACTACTGGTATCTCGGTTGATTGGCTGGACAACAATGACTACATTGGTACTGCCCTAGACATTCGCACGCAAAGATGGATGCTTGAGCTCGACGGCCTTGAAAAGACTGATGTTGTAAATGTTTTTAAGCGCATCTTCCTCAACTCCAACGAAGAGGACCCCTCTCAAGACTGGGACGGTGACATGTCCAAGCTGGTTGAGGCCAACTGGAAGGAGATTGGTGACTTTGACATGACGGAGCTCACCAATGATGAGAACGACGAGGCTATCCGTGCCAAGGTCATGGCCCGCATCCATGCCGTTTTCGAGTTCGCCAACTCCCAAAGTGATCCCGAGGGCCAACTGACCAAGTTCCACGAGGTCACCCCATTTGTCCAGGAGCTGCGACGCTTCATAGTCAAGATCTTTGATGAGGTTGATCGCGCTTACTTGGCCAAGACTCGCCAGAAGCTGCCTGGTGGTGAGGACGAGTATGATGAGAGTAGCCAGCACCCGGCTTATAGCGAAGCTTCTCGCAACCGTAACCTTTATGATGGTCTTTCGTCTCTTTCCCGTTTCTCTCGTCTCGGCCAATCTGAGTTTGTGAGAAGCCGTAAGCGCCGTGCTACTGCCGATATCCAGGGTGATGATATGATTATCCGCAAGGTTCCCCAGAAGCGCCAGCGTCGTAGCATGGTTACCCCTGCTCAGCAGCTTGCGCAGATACAAGCTGCTGCCGCTGCCGCTGCCGCTTCTCAGGCTGGTGCTACTTCTATCGTGTCTACGCAGATGGGCGCTCCTTCTACCATAATTGCTCCCACCTCTCCTGGTGGCTCTACCGTTGTCACTACTCAGACCGATGCCAGCGGCAGACGCAAGGAACTTCAGAAGCGCTTCTTCTGGGGTCCTTCTGATACCGATAAGCTGTGCGACTATATTGACCGTTATGGCTGTAACTGGGCTCGTATTTCCAAGGAAGCTGCCTTTGAAATCCCTAGAACCCAACAGCAATTGCGTGACAAGGCTCGCAACCTCAAGGTCGACATGCTTCGGTAAGTATTCCTAACTAGGATATACCAACAAATGTAACTTACATATATGCTAACATAATGAAAAGTCATGACAAGATTCTTTTGCCTGGTTTCGATAACGTCGGGCTCCACCTTAAGGAGCAGACGCTTGTTAGAAAACACAACAAGAATCCTTTCCGTAAGGAGAAAGATCTTGACGAAGAGGGCAACCCCATCAACACTGAGTGGCAGGAGGGTATGGATGACGAGTATGAGGATGTCCAGACCAACGCCGGAATGTCTGTCGTCAGCAACAAGGATCCCGCCGTCACGTCCACTCAACCTCTTGACACCGCCGCCGTCACCGACCCATCCCTCGGCGCCGCTGCCGCTAGCATGGCATCTTTGGCGGCTACCTTTGGCGATAGCACTCACCTAACTACCAGTGAAGCCGCCCAGCAATTGAACGCCACTCTGCAGGAGACCCCCTCGCAGATTAAGCAGCGTGTTCAGGACCGCTTCGGGCAATTACAGCAGTCGAGTTCTCTGAGCTATGCTCATGGTCTTGCCGGTGGGGAGAGTAATCAAGATATGAGGATGGGTGGCACCGAGGGGATGCACATTCCGGTGACGGGTGCTGGTGGGCTGATGTAGGACTAGTCAGATCAGGCTCCGTACTCTGGATTGATGTGGTCTTGATTCAGCATTGGAACATTGGGATCGCATTCTAGGGAGGGGGGTTTTTTTTTGGGATTTTTTTTTCTTTATTCATTGGAAATTGGGAGGGGAACCTTTTTTTATTTTTTATTTTATTGAGAAGCGTTGGGAATCATGATGGGTTTGTGCTTTTTTTTTTTTTTTTTTTATTGGATTTTCCATATGGATTACTCTTCCTCGTAAAATATGCAGTTGGAACTGTGTTTTGGTTTTTGAGACAAAGATGATTTGAAAGGGAGAATGGTCTTTGGGTCGAAGAATGAAGTATTTGTGAGCTTCTTAGCTCGATTTTTGATCAAAGGCTTTTAGTGTACATGGAACTTGGGATAGTATTATATGAAGATGTGTTGATGATATGTAAAGTGCTTATATGATTATGTAAGCAAAGTACAGGGTTACACGATGATAACAATTGTGGGACTAACTATTATGTCTAGACAAATATATAGAAAAGAAAATTGATTCAACGCGCTTATTTTAATCGAGAATGGAAATAATGCTAACTAGCTAGTAACAAAAATCCACAAGGTTATTAATAAGATAGAATAAATTCGCAAAAAAGATGAATAAAAGAAATCCAACCAATGGAGGAAGTCTTCCCACCGAATAACTCTATCAAGAGGACCTCGAGGGAGGGAAATCAATAGACGATGATCCCGCCACCAAGAATAAGAAAAGAAGATTTTAAAAAAAATGAGAATCAATCACAAAATGAAATAAAACACGGCTTGTTTCAAACGGACCATCCACCGGATGTCCGCTTACCTTCCTCTTCAACAACCAATGAGATAAAAAAGATCAAGACGAAAAACATGCAAAGAACAAGGGTATTTGGTAAGAACAGTTGACTTAGAAATCCATTAGGTGGAGCCTTGGGGAGACTTAGAATAGCCCAAGACATGTACCATTTGAGGATTCCCAATCCGCAACATGGCAAAACAAAACAAGACAAAAAACCAACTACAAGGAAAAAAAAAAGAAAACAATGCGTTATTTTCTCACCAACAAACAGGGCTCACCGCCGGATACTTCCACTAGTCCGCTGCTTCAACCTGCTTGTCCGCCATCCCTCATACCACTGTTCCCTCGAAATTTCCCTCAAGTCACCCCGCCACTCGGCAAAGACCGCCTCTTTCAATCTCGTAAAGTCGCAGTGCTCCGAATTATACGGGTCGGCAAATCCCCAGGGGAACTGTCTACCGACAACACCGGGTTCATAGAGATCAGGAGAAATGATGGACAGAGGAAGAAAGGGGATCTCGTCGGCGGGCCCACCGTTGGCGAGGCCCGACATCGAGTTGGCGACACGGTGGCGGCGGATGGACTCGGAGATGGAGTTGCTAGGGGAGTGTTTGGGGACGGCGTTGGCGTTGGCGTTGGAGGCGGTATCAGAGGAATCTTCGTCGCCTTCGTCGATGCGGCCCGAGTCTGAACTTTCATCATCCAGGCCGAGGGCCGCGAGGGGATCGAGGTTTGCCCGGCGGAGGGACTCGGCGACGCTCTTTTTGAGGACAGCCATGTGCTTGGTAGTGATAGTATCGGCTTTAGAGATGACGGGGATAATGGTAGTCTTGCCGGTGAGAGTACGCAGGACTTGCAGGTCGAGAGCATCATCGAGACCGGGAAGGATACGGTTGTATTTCATGATGGGGATACCAGAGGCCTTGCTGGCAGCGACTCGCTGAGCAGCAATGTTTTGATCAAGGCGGGAGGGATCAAGGATGAGGAAGACGGCATGAATGTGAGTATCCTGGACTCCAGGAGAGCGGACGACCTTCATTTCCTCGGTAAAAGTATCCTCGAATTTGCTCTCAAGAAAGGCTAGCATCTCACGGAGCTGCAGATCAACCACGTTCTTTTCAAGACCCTCAGAGTCCCAGAGAGTCAGGCCAATGCGCTCATTGTCAATCTCGGTTTCGAGGAAATGAGGAATAAAGTTGCCTTGGGGAGCGCGATAGGTGGATTCCTCTTCTTCAGCTTTGCGCGAACGCTTGCGGGCTGGCAGAGCCAGTGCAGTTTTCAAGAACTCAAGGAACGAGGTTTTGCCCGAGTTACGAGACCCAATGATGAGAATGCTTTTATGGACGTTAGCAATCAGTGAGAGCGCACGCTTGTAGTTTGACATGAATAGAAAATGAACTTACTTAAAAGGGGTGGGATCCTTCCGACGGCGTACTCTGCGAGGGTTGTTGATGGTGCTTATGGCACTGCTAGCATAACTGTAGCGACCACGGTGCGTCATGCTTTCAGTCCGCGCATAAGGATCAAACTGGGGAGTAGGAGGAATCGGCGGTGGGCTATGAGCAACATAGCTGCGACCGGGATCGATAGATTGACGAGCCGAGTAGGGTTCTGTAGGCCCAGAGATGATGGACGAAGCATCTTGTGACAGATGATCGGCAGCAAAGGCATTGGAAAGCTGTTCGCTTGCGGTCTTGTTGAATTCGGGGAGCTTGGGAGGCATTTTGGGAATAGCGCACTGGAGCTGCTGTTGGCGGATGAGCTCTTGCTGCTCTCGGGCTTTCTTGCCCTTTAGCTCGCTCGACTTGCTTCGTCTAAGTAACATGCCGAATGACTGACGCGAGCTCATGCTCGGTTGGAGTAAGTGGCGTGGGTAGTGTGGGAGGTCGACGGTCGACAGGAGGGCGTGAGCCGTTTTGGAGGCGCAAGAATCAAGAAGGCGGGTAAAACAAGTCGGCTCTTCTTTTTATGACAGGTAGGGCGTCGAGATGATTCGTTGGCGTGGCGTTCGCTGTCGCAAGACTCTGGTGGCGGCGGGGAATGTTTTTTGAGATCAGGTGATGCTAATAGAAACGGGAAATAAGTTGTTCTGGACCCGGTTAAATCCTACTATAAACTAAAGGGTTTGTGTTATTAGTTTCTAAAGGAACTCTATATTGGCCAGATGCGATTCCAGACCAATGACTTTTAGGGCTATAGCGGGGCTTGTTGATTGGCTTGCGACAGCGCAGTGTGAGACGGCCGGGGAAATGTTTCTGACTCTATCTACCCAGAGTTCCCGCTCGGTGCGCCGTAAGCTGATTATGGGATGGATGGATTGCATTTGAAGGGGGGATTTTGCGGAATGATTTGCAGTGTAACTTTTAGACGCGGGGCCGAAAAAAAAAAAAAAAAGGAAGGCATTATTTTGGTGTGGAGGGGATGGTAGTACACTATCCAATAAAGCGCAGTAGGTCGGTGACTTACTCAGAGACACTGTTCGGAGCCAGAGAGATGGCGAGAAACTTTGTCAAGCTTGTGCGCTTGCGCTGTTAGGTGAAGATGTCGGTAGAGAGAGAGAGAGAGAGAGAGAGAGATGGTGGAAAACCGGTTTCTGCTTTTGATAAAACAAATAACGAGGCAAATAGTTAGTTTCGGGGAGTTGAACGCAGAAGCAATGAAAGAAGGGAGAGAAACTGTGCAGCAGCCAATTGGAGTGGGTTATGAAGAGATTAAAGGGTAAGCCATGGGGGCGGAAGTAGAATAGAATAGCCAGAAGATGCGCCAAAGAGCTCCCGACGCCAGCAAACAAGTCACTGCGCGAGTTGGATACGTATTGACCAGCAGCTAGCTCCCTTGATCACCAAGGAGCTAGAATCAAAGAAAACCGCGATCCAATGGCTCAGGAATAAAGGATGCTTTTTAAGAACGGAGGCGAGACCAAGACGTATATGAAGATGAGGACGATGAATCAAATCAAGAGAATCAATCGGGGAAAAGATGAAGCGAAAACCAATAGGAATATTGAAGGCGGGCAATTGGAAGAGATGTGATTGATACACTTACCCTGTGTTATATAGAGAGAATGTAGGGAGATATCAGAGGCTGAAGCTAGCAGCGTGGTGTAAACCAGACACTTTTTGAGGGGAGGATATATTGTAAAGGGTCGAAAGATAAAGCAACGAATGAAGGAAATCAAGATCGTGAAGAACGAAATAAAGATTGATTGAATATTTCCATGATGACTGGAAAGTGGGCGGCGGGACCTTTTTGGAGGAGGTTTGTGCGTTTTTAGAGAGAAAAGAAAATTGTATTAAAAATTCAAAAAGAAATTACATTTGATCCGAAGAAAACCCAGACAAAGGGAAAGCACGTACGAAACAAGACAGCGGCCGGGGCCACCCCTTTCCTCTTTCCCAAAAATAAAAATAAAAATAAAAATAACGAGCTTGAGATTTGGGAAGGAACGATGGTCTAAGGTATTTGGTCTGAACAAAATGAAAATAATTGTATAATTTAGAAGAAAAAAAGAAAAAAAAGTGGCAGTGTTTCTTGGACTTTGTCTTTGGTGTAATCCTTGTTGAACTTGGGAAGTTAGATGACTGGGGAGCTAATGGACAAGGACTACGATTTAACAGGGGGGGGACATTGGAGTTCAAGGGGGGAGGAAGAGGAAGGACCTAAGTAGTTGATAGAAGCAACAAGGTTCAAAGTCAGAGTAGAGAGAGAGAGAGACACACACACAGAGAGAGAGAGAGAGAGAGAGAGAGA
>MKGJ01000639.1:0-11490 GCA_002018255.1 Bretziella fagacearum | reverse complement strand
CCCCGCTTCGCCACTCACTACAACGTCCACACAATTAGTCTGTCTAACATTCCTCGCCACCTATAGTGTTCTCTCCGTCAAGGGCAAGAAGGTTCTTCACATTGACCGCAACGATCACTACGGCGCGTAAGTTCACCCCTTAGTCAAGCACTTTTATCCTAATATTGATACTAACATAGTCCACAGTGAGGCCGCTTCCGTCAACCTTGAGGCTGTATGTATCTTCCAACTCGACTATCAAAAGTCCACCGTGTATATCACACCTCGATCGACAGACTAACATAAATCCTATCTAGCTCTTCAAGAAGTACGGCAACTACAAGGAGGGCGAGCAGCCCTGGGCCAAGTATGGCCGCTCCAACGAATGGAACATTGATCTGGTTCCCAAGTTCCTGATGTGCTCTGGTGAGCTGACCCGCATTCTGGTCTCCACCGACGTCACCCGCTACCTTGAGTTCAAGCAGGTTGCTGGCTCCTTCGTCCAGCAGGGCGACGGCTCCAAGGCCACTGTTGCCAAGGTTCCCTCGGACGCCGCTGAGGCCCTCAAATCTCCTCTCATGGGCATTTTCGAGAAGCGTCGCATGAAGAGCTTCATTGAGTGGATTGGTACTTTTGATCACAAGGACCCCGCCACCCACAAGGGCAAGTGACTTTTGTTTCTATGTTTTCTATGCAAGTACTTTTGAGCTAACCATTTATCACGCAGGTCTGGAAATCGACACTTGCACCATCAAGGACGTTTTCGACAAGTTTGGCCTGGAGACTAGCACCCGTGACTTCATCGGTCACGCCATGGCTCTGTACCTGAATGATGACTACGCTACTACTATTGGTGGAGCCCCTGAGACCATTGAGCGCATCAAGCTGTACGGTAACTCTGTTTCCCTCTACGGAAAGTGCCCTTACATTTACCCTCTGTACGGTCTTGGTGAGCTGCCCCAGGGTTTCGCTCGTCTGTCCGCCATTTACGGTGGTACCTACATGCTGAACGCCGATGTCGACGAGTTCATCTACGACGGCGACAAGATCTGCGGCATCAAGGCTACCATGTGCAACACCAACGACAACTCCCAGTTCAAATTCGAGACCAAGGCCAAGGCTATTCTGGCCGATCCCTCGTACTTCCCTGAGAAGGTCAAGGTTGTTGGTCATGTGCTCCGTGCTATCTGCATTCTGAAGCACCCTCTGGCCGGTACTTCGGACTCCGACTCGTGCCAGCTCATCATTCCCCAGTCCCAGGTTGACCGCAAGAACGACATCTACATTGCTTGCGTTTCATCTTCCCACAACGTCTGCCCCAAGGGCTACTGGATTGCCATCGTCTCAACCATTTCCGAGACTGATGCCAACCATCACCTGGAGCTGCAGCCCGGTCTGGAGCGGCTAGGCGCCATTGAGGAGCAGTTTATGGGTCCTCCTATCCCCATCTACGAGCCCACCTCCTCTGGTGAAAACGACAACATTTTCATTTCCAAGAGCTATGACGCCACCAGCCACTTTGAGACTACTACTGATGACGTTCGTGATATCTACCACCGCTACTCTGGCGAGGAGCTGGTTGTCGAGGGTCTCCGTGAGGTGACCGTTGCTGACGAATAAGCGGTGTGTTTCATGTCGCACCACCGTTGCTCTGAGATTGTGAATTTTTTTTTTTGAAGATGAAGATACAGCTCTGTGTTACCGCTCAGAAGTGAAGAGATACAGTTGCCCTTTTATACCCACCTAATAAGAAACAATGTTACGCGGTGATCAATGACAATACACTATTTCTATAAGGCTAACTTTGACATATTTGCACGTGAATTTTTTTTTTTTTTTTCATGGTGTAAACTAGCAGACAAATCATGACTGACGAACAAAAAAAAAGACAATGTATTTTGAAGAAGTCATTCATTTCCAGAAAAAGGGTAATCGCAGCAAGGAAAGATAACAAAGAGACATGAGAAAAGGCGGCAGGGAGGGGAATGTTGGGAGATAAAGGTGAGGAGAAAACAAAAGGCATACGTATCAAGGACGGGCCTCCCGTGAACAACAATGACAAAGCAAGATGGTGTATAACAAAGTGAAGAAGAGGAGGAAAAACGCAGGTGCAAACAAACCCAGAAACCCAACGAAGATGGTCGACGGAAGAAAGATGTGAAATGGATAAAGAAACAAGGAGGTGTACGGTCCGTGGAATCGATATAGCAAAACAGTGACTGCAACAGGTAGTAGTGTGTGTGTATGTGTGTGTACTAACAAGCCAACCGTAAACAAGAACAGCGTCATAAAGAAATGCTTTTGGCTTCTTTCTTCCTTTCTCTTTTGGTATAATCCCGGATATCCCTTTCTGGACACCAAAGAAAGCAAAACAAGACCATACACGTCCTCTTAACGACGCTGGTTCTTACCAATACCACGCTTACCCGACACCAAATGCTTAGCTAGCGATGCCGTCTGGTGACGATCACCCTCACCCTGGCGAGCCATACGGTTCATCTTCTTCTGCGCCAACTTGGCCAATCTCTCCACCTTGGTCCGGCTCTCGGGATCCTGCACACCATCTTCCCGGCGATTCACCCGCGACACCGACCGCATGCGGCTCATCGAGCGGATCTTGTCACGAGCAGACTGTTCTTCGTCGATATCCATGGAATCGGGATCCATGGTGCCAGTGCGCGAACGAGTGACGGAGCGACCACGGGGTATCGTTGATGAGTTTTGCTTGGCGCGGGCGGTGATGTCGGTGGTGTCGACACCAAGGACGTCGAGACCCTCTTCGAGTTCCGAAAGGGGGACCTTGCGGGCGGAACGGGGGATGATGGCCTGGTTCTTGAGGCGTTTCTTCATGCGGGCTTCGTTGCGGATCAGCGACTGCTTCTCGCGGATCATTTCGGCCTTCTTCATGATGTTTTCCTCTGCCGAATTGTACTCGTCGTCTTCCGACTCGTAGAATCCCTCGGCCTCTAGGCGCTCTTCTTCCTCCTCGAGGGCCTGCAGCTTGGCGTCGATTTCGGGGTCGACGTAGTCATAGACGTTCTTGCCGTCGAGGACCTCGGGGATCTTGTCGTACTTCCACTCGGGATTCTTGAGCATCCAGTCGGCACGAAGGTCAACGTTGAAGACACCGGCACCACCGTTTTGCTCCTCAATGTCACGGGCAAGAGTGCGGCGCTCGGGGTCAGCCTTGTCGTACTTCTTGAGACCGTTGACACCCTCGGGAATGAAGGTCTCCAGGGTCTGGCCGCCCATGGGGGTGGCGACGTGGATACGGGACATGACCTCGGCAAGGCGGGAGGAAACGGCGCCAGCGGAGCCGGTACCAGCCTTGATCTTTTGGGAAACACGTTCGGCGATGAGGCGCTCGCAGGCGGCATTCTTGGCCTCCTGGACACCCTCGCCGGTGTTGCAAGAAAGCTCGAGGAGCTCAACCTCACCAGGCTTCAGGATGGAATTCAGCTGGGACTTGAGCGAGGGGTCCAGGGCCTCGGGGCGGGTGATGTCGATCTTGTTGACAGCAATGAAGACAATCTTGTTGGAGAAGAGGGGCTGAATGCTCTTGAACAGGTTGATTTGGGCCTGGACGGGGTAACCGCACTGCTCGGACAGATCCATAAAGTAGAGGATGACGGAGCGCAGGTGGGCAATGGCGGTGACGGACTGCATCTCAATGGTGTTCATCTCCTCGAGGCTGTGGTCGAGGATACCGGGAGTGTCGATGGCAGCAAAGCGCAGGTACTTGTAGTCAAAGTGACCGACAAACAGCGACTTGGTGGTGAAAGCATAGGGTTGGACACTGCAGGTATTGGTCAGTATAATATTCAAAACATCATGTACAACATGTATTTGGCTCTCAATTAAGAGTAAAGAGAAACATACTCGACATCAGCGCGCGAGATTGAGCGCAGGAACGAACTCTTGCCAGTGTTGGGGAACCCGCAAATGACGAGAGTGCGGGTGTTGGGGTCGATAGAGGGCAGACGACCCAGATGCTGGCGAACCTGGTCAAGGTACAGAAGAGGATCCTTCAATCTCTTGCAAATGGTGGCCATGCGACCAAGAGCAGCGCGCTTCAGCTGCTTGCACTGGAACAGCGACTGGGCGTACTTGATTAGACGCACATAGTCACGGGAGATGGTCTCGATGAGACCCTTGGCGGTGGACAGCTGACCCAGAGCAATCTTGAAGTGGTCCTGGTCGTACAGGGTGTTGAAGAGATCACGGTGGAAAGGGTGGCAGCTGGTAAGGCGAGGGAAGCTGTCGAGAATGGCGCCAAATTTCTCGGAGAAGGTCTCTTGTGTGAACTTGACCTTGCGGGTGTAGAAAGCGCGGATACGGGAGATTTCTGGGAGGGGGATATATTAGCAGGTGTGAGATTTCTTTTATAGTGATGGAGTTGCTTTGAGCATTGATGCCTCTAGATTGGGGCACTTGATATCAACGTCGTTTTAGAGAGAGATATGCTAACAACGCCGACGATGATGAAACTGATGGTTGGACATACTGAAACCAGAGCGAATCTGGGTGGGCAGACGACGCTGAGTGCTGCTTAGGACGATGTCCAGGAACTCCTGGGAGGTAGGGACTGGAGGGATGTCCTTGAATGAAGTGCGCAGAGACATGATGGGCAATATATTGTGAAGATGAAGACGTGGAGTTTTATTACCGACTGTGCAACAACAGACAAAAAGAAGAAAGAAGAAGATGAAGCGGAGGAGAAGGAGAAGATAGAATGACCCAACGCTAAACAAGAGGCGAAGGTGCTTCTTCTTTGGCTTTGTGATGGATGGGAACGGGAAGAAGCAACTTTTTTTTTTTCTGCTGGATTGCCGGGCGGTGAGACAACAAAGTTTGAATTTTTTTTTGTTAAAACTTTTTTTAGTGTCCCCGCTCGATATGTATCTTATCTTATCTTATCCTATCTTATCATAAATGGGTCCATGATCCTGGTGCGGCAACCCCGCCAAGACGACAGAAGTCTTGGTTCAAGTAGGTACAAAGTACTTACGGTTGTACTTATGTATACATAGGTACATGATGTAATTGGCATTTGTCTATTCGAATTGATATTTAGTTTGATTGTGTAGTGTACTGGTTTCTAGAGGAAGTTATTTAAACATGATGCGATTATTCACCTCTTTGTATTAAGCACCGACTAATTGTTGATAATGTCATAAATCTACAGGTCTGATATCATAATCGATAAGATTACTGAAAGTGGTAGCTTCCATCTCTTTGCCAACCAAAAATCCAATCAAATTCAAGTAAAGCTTCTCGTCTTTAATGATTTAGCGGGGCTTAGTGGCTAGAAAATTTCCACCCCTCCTCCGGTTTGGGTAACTGCCAATATTGACAATAGCTAAGGTTCAGCCTTCTCGCTCTGACATAATCTTTTAAATTTTTTCCTTGGCCCTTTTCCTACTTTTCCATTTCGTCTTCTTTATAAATCAAACCACCAAATCATCCACCATACCGCCACCATGTCTACCTCTCTCGCTCCTCACAAGGCTGCTTTCCTCAAAGCCGCCATCGACGGAAACATCCTCAAGTTTGGTGGCTTTACCCTCAAGTCTGGTCGCACCTCGCCCTACTTCTTCAATGCTGGTGACTTTTACCGCGCCGATCTCCTGACCGCCCTCTCGGTCGCCTATGCCAAGACCGTTGCCGATGCCTCCTCCGCCGGCCTCGAGTTTGATGTCATCTTTGGCCCTGCCTACAAGGGAATTCCCCTCGCTACTATGACGACTCTTGCCCTCGGTGCCATGGGTCCTCAGTACGCTTCGGTTTGCTACTCGTTTGACCGTAAGGAGGTCAAGGATCACGGTGAGGGTGGTAACATTGTTGGCTGTCCGCTAAAGGGGAAGCGGGTGCTGATTGTTGATGATGTTGTCACTGCTGGTACCGCTAAGCGTGAGGCTATTGCTAAGATCCAGAAGGAGGGTGGTGAGGTTGTTGGTATTGTCGTTGCCGTTGACCGTATGGAGAAGCTCCCCGCGGCGGACGGCGATGACTCGAAGCCTGGGCCTTCGGCTATTGGCGAACTGAAGAAGGAGTACAACTTGCCCATCTACGCTATTTTAACCCTGGATGATATCATAACTGGTATGAAGGGCCATGCTACCGAGGAACAGATTGCGGCCACTGAGGCTTACCGGGCCAAGTACAAGGCCTCCGACTAGGCGGACTACTTGGATTTATATACGAACAAAATGGATTTTACTGTCGGATGAGTCAATGGGCACTCGCCGGAACAGGAGGGGGGCGTTGGAAACTTGTACTATCTTGAATGCTTTTACATGGAATTAAACCTTGGACCGTCCCGTACATCATCTTACGGCAGTCGAAATCTGCACACGACTACATATGATATTCACCTGTAATGAAGGCCATGAGAGACTTGGTCGTTTCACTGTACTGTGTATTCATCTATGGAGCGTATTAGTTCTTGGTAGACAGGACCTATGCGTTGCGTGGGTGTATACGTTAGTTTGTGTGTTTTCATTTTCTCTTGTATATCTAGTTGTCGAGATGTCATTGACTGTTGGATATCTAGATGTTGAATCGTAGACTGTAGACTGTAGAGGGTAAGGGAACTTACCATATCGTTCCAGCCACCACCGCCAAAGGTTGCCAGACTCTTGCCCTCGGCTGGCGAGTAGCCCATGGACTTGTACATGTCGAAAAGATGCTATGAGGCATGTCAGTCAGTAAAAGACTGTATATTCGAGTATTGAGGGGTCCTCCTACATCTTGGCACAACAGAGCAATGGTATCAACATCATCTCGCTTCTTCATGGCCTCAATGTAATGAGTCATAACTATGCGTCCTAATCCCTTCTTCTGGGCCGCTTGTACAACCGCAAATGAGTGAATCGCCGAAGTAGCACCCTTCCGACTCTCAACACCATCCCTCCACCCTTCCTGCACGGCCATGTCTTCGTCCGAGACCTTGGGGTTAGCCGATCGTGAACTGATGGTGTGGGCGACCAAAAACCACCTCTCGTCTGAACCATCAATGGCTGGCAGTTGCTCGGCGAGCACGACAGTGGGGATAGGCTGGCCGAAGAGGGTGTCGGTAGGCTTGGCCTTGACAAAGAGTCCGAAGCAAAGTTCGGGGTAGTGGCGTAGGCGGTAGTCGAACTAGACGTGGGGGATCAGTAACGAATGGAATAATGCGATAGAGAGAGAAAGAGACATTGGAGTTGTGATGGTACCTTTTCTCGGGTGGCGCGGTATCGGGGATCGGTAAAGGCATCGTTTTCGACAATCTCGCAGGCGGCTGCATCGGCAATGGTTAGCTGTCGGATGCCGGTTTCCAATGGCTGTCCAGAATCAGTGAGGACTTTGGAGAACATGGTGTTTGTAGTGAAGATGATGGATTCAAACAGAGAACAAAGGAGATGAAGATGTAGCTCAAGACCAGATGAAAAAGATCACATTTGTTTCTTATATAGTAGTGTTACTCTTTGTGATATCTGATAGGTTACAAGTAGAGTACACTACAATACGCATGAATGTTTGCTATTCTATGTCTAATTGTATGACTTTTCTGTTGGAATTCCACAAGAGTGCACACCACCAATTCATGTCATTTTGGTCATCTTTGGCAGTGCTGGCCAGACTGGGCGATGAGGTTATGTGTTTCATGAGATTCTATGGAGGAGGAATAGTGGGCACCAGGGCACTGAAAGAATGGCCTGCAATGCATAGTGACAAGGCTTAGAGGTGAGCGTATTAGTGCCTCACCAAACTAAGGGCTGTTGAGGGCTAATCTGCTGTGCCCCGCCAAGGACAAGGCCAGCAGTAAGCCCCCCAGCCTCACATCATCTGCAAGCTACCCCTCCAGATTGTCCCGACCGTAGGGCACAAGGTGCTTTTATTATAGAGCTAGTTGCAACTGTAATTACAAGTTTAGGTGCCCTGAAAGAGCACTAAAGCCAGTTTAAGCATCTTGTGCCGAGTCGAATTAAGCTTTTATTTCAAGATGCATTCTTATTCCAGCCTCTTTTCTGAATTGACTATTATACTCGAGACTATCAAGTTTCTATTCACAAATCCATTGAATTCATAAGGTTCCAAAAGACACTTTTTGCTCTTATTTTGGCTCAAGAGTAGACTAGTCCTTTTGCCATTGCTCTCTAATTCTTCGTTCAACTACTCTGTGCTAAAGCTTGCCACCCACCCACATCGCGCCATAAGCTGCTGGCTTGCAATTTCAAATCTTCACTACCTACCTACCTTCACAGCAATAGTCATTTCATCCAGCTGTCATCATCATCTAGTTCTACCTCTTCACCAGCATCCCGTCTGACAAGAACAGGGACATACTATCAATTGCTTGCTGATTGCTTGATCTTACCGTTATCCCATCACCTAACTCCATCTTGTTCCCCGTACCCTACACTACAACCAATAGCTGGCCGTATCGCACTTGGCATTGCTGCCAACCTCTCTTTCCGTCCTTTAGTTCATTACATTGTGCGTTCTAATACTAATTCCAGAAAAATGTGAGTTGTTATCCTAAACTATCGCTTCACAATCTGTGTCATCGATGACCCTGTTGTGCGGTCATCAGCCGTTCCCACCCCATGACCAACTTATGCTAACCCATCATATGACTTGCTGCCAATCAGGAGAATAACATTGAACATCACCAAACCCGAGCTGGGTGATGACCAGGACCAGCTCCTTACCCTCGAAATCTTCCCCGAAATGTCCATTGAAACTTTGCACGACTCCATTCAAACCGAAACCCAGATACCCCCCGCTTCCCAGCACCTTTACCACAACGGCCGCCTCATTACCAATCCTACCAAGACTCTCGCCGAGCTTGGAGTTGTCGATGGCGATATGCTTGCCTTGCATGTGCGTGATGTCAGAGGAAACACCAGCCTTCCCGAGAGTCAGCGTGCTGCTGCTGCCGCCGCCGCCGCTCAACGTCGCCGTCAGGAAGCTGCTGATACTGCTACTGCTACTGCTACTGCTACTGATACTGCTACTACTACTACTACTACTACTACTCGGCAGGCTTCGTCAGGCAGTAGTAGTGTTCAGAATGACCCCGAGTTCCTCCGTATGCAAATTCTCGGATCCCCAGAGCTGCGGGAACAGCTGCGGCGGGCGAACCCAGCCTTGGCAGAGACTTTGGAAGATCCGGATCGTTTCCATAGAATTATTCGCCAAAATGCCAACAGAGATAGCGACGAGAGGCGCGCAAGACAGGACCAGATTAACCGGTGGAACGCTGATCCGTTTGATGCCGAGTCGCAGGCTCATATTGAAGAAATGATTCGTCAAGAGAGAGTCATGGAGAATCTTCAGAATGCCATGGAGTACAACCCTGAAGGTACGTTTTCTCTTTTGTCTATTTGGCCGTCCATTTTTGAGAAAGCAAAAGAACATGGGGAGGCCCCCACATGTGCTTAATGACGTCACCATATTATATATATTATGAACTCTATAGCTAACCTCAAGGTGTAGTTTTTGGTCGTGTGCACATGCTCTATCTTGATGTCGAAATCAATGGAAACAAGGTCAAGGCCATGGTAGATTCTGGTGCCCAGGCAACCATCATGTCTCCTTCATGTGCCGAAGATTGTGGCATCATGCGTCTAGTGGACAAAAGATTTTCTGGTATCGCTCGCGGTGTCGGTACCGCCAACATCATTGGTCGTGTGCACCTCTTCCAAATTAAGATTGGCACTCTCTTCCTTCCATGCAGTTTCACAGTCATGGAAGGCAAGTCTGTTGACCTGCTGCTTGGTCTCGACATGCTCAAACGCCACCAAGCTACTATTGACCTTGCTCGTGATCGCCTTGTCATACAGGGCGAGGAGGTGCCCTTCCTGGGTGAGGCCGAGATTCCAAAGTACTTTGGTGGCGAAGCGGAGGATGAGGAAGCCAAGGTTTCCGGCCCTGCTGGAACCACGATAGATTCCCGCTCCGGAGCTGTATCAGCACCTGGACAGGTAGCAGCTTCGGGTTCAGCTTCTGGGTCAGGTCTAGCCTCGGCTGCGGGTGCGCCCTCTTCTTCATCGGCAGCGGCGCCAGCAACAGTATCAACGCGGTCGGCGTCTGGTTTCCCCGAAGCAGATGTACAGCAGTTGATGGCCCTGGGTTTCGATAGGGAGGGGGCTGTTAATGCTTTACAGGCTGCTGGGGGTAATGTGGAGGTTGCTGCAGGACTTTTATTTGGAGCTTGAAGAGTTGATGTTTTTTTAATAATGAATTCATAGACACGATAATGATACACGGATTTACACAGACAGTTGGGAAACTTGACGAACATGAAAGCAGCGAATTATCAGGATATAAAGATATAAAGGTATACGCGCCATTTTACCTAGATTTACCAAAGCCCCTTATTGTTTCTATCTCAACTTGTAGACACAAGGCTTCAAAATGTTATCCTCGTCAATCTCGGCCTCTACTTCCTTTACTCCCAAAATAAACCTCTTCTTCTGCTTCTGTCCCGGCTTTCCGTACTTTTCCACATTCTTCCCCACTGTCGGCGCCGCCAACTTGGTAAAATGCATCCCCACAAACATCTTATTCGACATATCAATCGCCTCCTTCGCCTCACCCTGCAGCACAAACCCTCTCTTCTCCAAAGCCACCACAAACGCCGACACATCTGTCTCTGCCTTCCGGTCGTCTTCCCCGTCAACCTCCACCGCCAGATCCTTCCGATGAGATTCAGACTCCCGTTCCTTTTCTTCCTTTGTTGGCTTCCGCGCGGCAACTCCCTTCTTCTGGTTACCGATTGAATGGCTAACGACGTTACGGCCTGGCGCGGCAGCCGTGCCGACGCGGCCGAAACGGGATTTAATCTCGGAAATCCAGAGCTCGCCTTTCCAGTGGAGAACGCGGTAGGCTTCATCGATGAAGTCGAGCCAGTTGGTGCCCATGAGAGCTAGGCAGAACACGGCGACGTCAACTGAGCCGTCTTCTAGCGGTAGGTTTGCGATGTCCGCTGCGGTGATTAGGGCATTCGGCGCATGCAGGTCGTAGGACTTGATGTCAACGCGAAGCTTCTCTTGGTCGACTTGTATCCCCTGTGCAATCTTCGCATCGCCGCAGCCCAAATCCGCCACGACGCAAACACCCTGCGTCCGCGGCAGTGGCGTCTCCTTTAATGACTTGTACACAGGCTTCTTGTAATCGGCGCGGCCGTTGCCAGCGCGCGGTTTGTAGGGAGTGCGCACGGCGGCTCGCGAGCGCAAAAGGGCAAGGTAGCCGTCGACTGGGTTCTCGGGCCAGACTTCGACTTGTTGGCGGAAGCCGGCGTGGTATTCTTCGAAGAGGGAGGGGGTGGTTGTGAAGAGGGAGAGGGCTTCGGTGGAGGGGCGGGTGTAGAGGGTTTCGTTGAGGTGGCGAAAGCGGGCGGGGATGAGTTTGGCGCGCATGGCGCGTTGGAGGGGAGTGAGTTTGGCGGGGGCGGGGGCGGGGGGCACGATGGTGGTTATGGGGGCGGAAGTGGAAGTGGTGGGAGTAGAAGACTCCGAGGCCTTG
>MKGJ01000637.1:0-12183 GCA_002018255.1 Bretziella fagacearum | reverse complement strand
TTACATTTATCTAGAAGAAAAGGCTGGAAAGACCAAACTATCCAGATGAAGATAGATAGTAAGGAATCCCTTACTATCATATCCTAAAGAAGTAGTAGTCAAGCAGCTAGGCTTCTTTTTGAATCAAAGACTCTCCTTTACCTATCATTCCCAACAAAAAACTAATAAAGCAATATGAGTCTTTCAGGGAGTACTAGGGTTATGTAGTAAGAATAGAGGATTCTCTCCTAGAGGGATAAGGATTCTATCCCTACCTCATTACTATTAAACCTATAGCTGAGAATGGTTATAGATCCTGTGGTGGAATCAGAAAAAGCCAGTACAACCCCTCTCGAGGCCCTTGGGAACTTACAAAATCATGTTATCAGGAGTATTCTAGGTACTTAAAAAGGTGCCTCTATAAAGGCTGGTGAAGTAGAGGTAGGCCTGCTTCCTATGTCTTTAGCTCTTTACTGGAGTAACCTAAGATATATACAGAGAGCTCTTAAGTTCACCCTATTAGACAGCTAACACAACCCAAACAAGATGAACTAAACTCATAGGACTCTGACTTTGATACCTTTGGTATTTATTGTGCTGAAAAACACTTATAAAGTCTAGCCTCTAAGCTTAGATCCCTTATTTTCATGGGATATTTATTTAGACACAATGAGCTAGTAGATAAATTAGCTAAAGAGGGCCTAGAAGAGAATGTGAAAACATGGCTGATAACAAAGGGGTATACGAGAGTATATTTTTCATCAATGTCAGGAAATATTGAAACCTACTACTGACAAAATAGGATACCTTAGATTACACTATAGGAGACTTAGGGGTGGCTCTTCTAATATGACAATTCAGAAACCTCTAAAAGGAAAAAGATATCTTGTATCTATCTTCCACCAGCTGATTATAGGAAACGGTATTACCTTCCGTTTTTTTACAAGGTAAAGAAAGTATCTAGTATCAGAGATAGCTAAAGCTGAATGATATCATTGATTCTAAAAAAGTATCAAGTGATATATGCAATTCATGCCAGCAATAAAATAAAGATATATAGCATATTTCATTATATTGCCCTACTTGGTTAAAACAAAGAAGACAAATGGTCCTCGACCTGAATTCACCTCTTAATTTAACTGAGCTCTTCTTACTATTAAAGTCAGGAGTATATTACTTAAATATATAGAAGGAATAGGGTTTGGCATAAGCAGGTGAACTGTGGGGATTGGATAAGATTTGAGGCCACTGGCCAAAATTTTGAATGATGATAGGGTTTTCTTACTTCTCTCTCTTTGTTGTTTTCTTGTCTTTCTTAACTTTCTTTCTTTTCTGTCTTGTTTCTATTACTATCTAGGTTTTTTTCTTCTCTCTTTACTATTTCCTTTATCTGTCATGTTTCTGTTTTCTGTTTTCTGTTTACTAAAAACACTACAAAACTACTATATATAGTCTGCTAGAGTTTGTCTAGCATCTCTATAGCTAAAGCTGAATAAGATTATTGATTATAAAAAGAGAAAAGCTTTTTGGTAAAGTTTTCAAGTATTGATATTAACCCTACCTGTCTTGGTTAGGCTTGACTGACATTAGAAAACTGGTGCCATTTGTTGGAATCAAACCAATGACCTTTTGATAGCTAATCAAATGGCCTTACTAGATGCAGTTACCAATTGCGCTAAATGGCTTGGTGGAGAGCTTGCTAACTATGTATCCTAGGGCATAGCTTCTAGGAATTTAGGTATACTATATTCCATAGTATCTTATTTACTATTCCATTATTTTCAGTATATTATATAGCAATATCAGAATTGGGCTGACCTCAGGAGTTCCTGAGACTGAATCAGATCTAGTCTCTGTGGCCTCTCTAAGACTAGACTCTTAGAGAACTCCATGTGAAATCTCTTCCATATCTAACTCTCCTAGCTCACTTAGGTCTATATCTAATGAACTATTATCATCATTATCTGAGATTGTCTAGGGGTCTGTTGAAGGGGTAGAATTTCCTGGGCTATTTAAGGGTGACTCTGTAGCAGTACTATGACCTGCTTATATCATACCTACGTTAAGACTACCTACCTACCTTTGTAGTGGCTCTTATCTTCTTGCCTTTAGTGGATTTGGGAGCTATGGTGCTAATACTTCTATAAGGTTTTTTTGAATAAAAGTATATATATTATAATTGTAAGGGTACTTGGTCTTTATTAATAGTAAGATTAATCTTAGTAAAATATTAAACCTTGATTATTTATGATTGCTGAGAATAACACTTTGTTTTCCATATTTAAGAAGAAGTAGCAAACCTTGTAAGTTCTTTCTTTATAACTAACTCTTATAGCTCTACTTTCATGCAGATCCTTCTAAAGCACCACTGATATAAGTTATAGTGTCCTAGTACTTCTAGACTCTCCTTTGTAATAGGATTCAACCTTTGACTGCTTCCACTCTTATATAATTAAGGTTTAACATTTTACTCAAATCAATCTTACTATTAATAAAGACTAAGTAACCTTTATATAAAATAGAAGTAATAATTAAAAAGACTCTATAGTTCTTAAATATTATGTCTATAGATATATCTTTTCCAGTATTCTATCGTAGGTAGTGCCAATCCATCCTGTAGTAACTCCACTATTTGCAATAACCTGCAAACCACTTACTATCCAGAAGATACTAACACCAATAGAAACAATATGAAGTCCCCTCCAAATTCTCTGTCTACGTCTCCGGATTCCAGTATCCTTAATTGCCCGGCCCATTCCAGACCAGCCCAAACCGACCGGTGTGATTCCTAGCCACTTTGCGGCACCCCAGACCATATGGCTACAACCTATGATTATTAGTCCGCCATATGCAGCCCATGCCGTCTTTGGGGACTTAGCAAATGCATGTGATACATATGCAAGACCAATGTTGGAACTATCACCATCGACCATTATAGGCAATGCACGATTAATCAACACATGTGTACCCAAAAACCCCCCATATATGTATCCTGATAGAGAGATCCAGTTTAGGGCGGGCCACAGGTTGGCCTTGTGTCGACGTATGCCTGTACCGATTTCAGGAGCCTCTCCACCATATCTTCTCAAGTTTTGGGCGCGACGAAGAAATCGAAGGGCTACCCCGGCTCCGACGTGAGCAACAATAGGTAGTCCTACCAACAATGGTTCTGTCAATGGGGTTTGATACAGTTCACGCGCCTGTAGAAGATATGTTTCTGATGCAGGAACCGTTTTTACCATCAATGGAATGATAGATGTGTTGGCAAAGTGTATAGATGCGAAAATAGAAAACGTGTAACTCGAGTATCGTTGGATTCTTGCGACTACAATGCTCACATGGGTTAGCCAGAAAGCGGTGGGTATATTACTAGGATAGCAGGCCGTTACGAACGATAATAAATCAGGTTGGGTCCTCCATCGATTGGCACAGGAAGTTCAGGAAGTTCCTTCTCCACGATTTTTCCATTGTTCTGCTCCTCCTGTTCTGGATACAAGGCTTGATCTTCCTCGGCATCTTCAATAATCGGCTCAGAAATTGGCATTGGTGCAGGATCTAACCAGACCATAGAAGCAAGAGTTTCTGTGCTTAAGTTGTAAAAAGAGAAGCGTGATCGTGAAGGCCGTGAGGCCCTAGATGACCTCGATGAGCGAGGCATGTTGCAATGTGGTGTTGCAAAAAATACCAACGCTTTATAAAATGATATCACGATCACTTGGTCCAAAGACAAGGCGGGAAAATCTGAAAACGGCAATTTCAGGTTCCGAGCTTTTTCGAAGTACAAGAGCTAATCCTGGTAAATGTGGGGTAGGTTCCTTCCAGTTGCTAACCGGAAGTGTTTGATACGTCAATCGCAAAAACTGGGGATAATCTCGGGACTTCACATATCATCTGTGCTTCTTCATTACTGTTCAGGCTGACATCATTTTGAAAATTTGCTATACACTTACCTGTAACTATGGCACCAGTTAGTCACTCTCACAGCCCACCTTTGTGTACATCATTAATGCCTTTATAGAGACACCAAACTCTTCCGCCTGCTCAAACGCAGGCTGCCAAGAATGCTATCCAGTCATTCTTTTGTCAGTTGTGTTCAAAGGGATATTCCCGCGTGAATGATTATGAAGCTCATCTGAGTAGCTATGATCATAGCCACAGACAACGTATGAAGGATATGAAGGCCATGGTGAAGGATCCATTAGCTATCGAGAGAGCACGTCGCGCAGAGGCAAAGCTTGATGGCATTATATCTATTAAACATGATAACGGTCCTACAACATCAGATACCCCATCGGGCGGATTCAAGAAGTGTGGATTCAAGAAATCGATAGGTGGGACCAGTCTCAAGACCACGGGCACTTCTTCCATTACCTCCGTGCTGCCGAAGGGGTTGGATATCTCTGCTTCACAAAATGCCGATGATTCCACCCATATCACGGAGCCTCAAGGCGAATGGAGCTCCGATGATGACTTTTATGACAGATATGACCCAAATAAGCCGACACCCTAATAGCAACGCATTTTTAATATTGATTTATGTATTATGCGCGAGTCGGGCTTATGAACTTGCTCTTACCTTTCATATACAAGGGTTCCGACGTGAATGAGATACAATAGATACCTTTTATAGGATTGAATTCTAGTAACTGGTCTTAAAGTATGACCCGTCATATGCATGTTACTAGAATGTCATTCACCTTACTAAGTAGGTTCTTTATTGGAATAAGAACTAGCCTTGCGAAAGGTTGTTCGGGTCCATTTGGGTGGAACTTGAACTAAGATATTACTAACTGCTGTGAAACCGGATTGACTTAGAGTAAATGTCGAACTCATTGTTGAACCAGTTGAAGCATTCATTGGCCCATCATTGGAGCTTAGCCTCCAAATATCATTGAGTGGTACTATTGCACATGAAAGGACTGAGCGTATATAATTTCGTAAGGAATTTGGAAAATGGAGACGGATGGACACAAATCTGTTGAATTGGTATAGATTCTCAACTTGTGAGGAAATGGGGTTTGAGAACGGGTTAAATGGTGCCGTCATGATAGCCATCTGGGGGCGGGGGTAAGTTATGGACTAAATCTCTATGCCTAAAAGTAGCTGTATACACCAGTCAACACATCTCTACGAAACATAGTTGTATAAATCGCCCATTCCCAGGCCCTTGAGATGCATTTCTGGAGTTTCACATGCTGTGGTGATAATCTCGTTCCTCCCTGGTGAACAATCAATAAGTGACATGACTTCATTAATAAGAGCTAATATCTTTGTCATTCAAGTTGACTGAAGTCAACATCTTTTTGATTTCTACTCTACACTTGGTCCGTAGGATTAATGCCAACCTACCAAGACTGTCTCTAAATCCCCTTGATTTCTTCTGCGATTGATTTGGCTTTTGGTCGGATTTCTTCTCGCGACCTTCACAAAGCCGAAGTTCCATATCTGAGTAGAGAAACAAACAATGCCAAGGACAAGCGCCCCATGGGATTGGGTGAGCCATGTCAACCTATAAGTTGATTCAATGCTAACCTGATGTTTGATCCCCCCGTGTACTCATGGTCTCAGCAGTAGCTTGACTATCAGCTTCTTACTTTTCAAGATTCGGGGAATTGTGATATCTACATTCATATTGCACTCATACGATCTAGTTGTAACAAAAGAGCTTGCCAAAACATTATCTGTTCGTTCATAGTATCGACATCTGGGTCTTGAGTGCGTTGCAATAGAATGCAGTATCTTACTCCCTGGAGACAAACTACCGCCGATGGCTATATCGGCGATAGAACACTCGTAAATAGATGCACATGAGCAAATATGTCAAAAAACATAATAATAGTGCAGATCAAGGCGAAATACATAGTACATCATCCTTCAGTATCTGGTCGAAGACTACTGATGATGTTGGTATCAGTAGTTCTATAGAGTCACTAATAAGATATCAATGCCAAGTTGGAAAATTTAACTTGAGAATGTGTAGTCTAGTTGCAGATTCCTTTGAATGTTCATTGCCTTCAGCATGGGACCTCAAATAGTTGGATTCTCTGGTAGTATTTGGACTCTGGGAACAGAATCTACCAACATTGTTTCTAGTATCTATATCACTTAGACGGAGACAACCAACTCCTATGAGAATCAATTTTTGAAGTAGGCAAAGATCTTGAAGAGTTGACGTTAGGTGTATGCTAGGGTTCACAGACCAGGG
Source organism: Bretziella fagacearum (assembly GCA_002018255.1). NCBI lineage: Eukaryota > Fungi > Ascomycota > Sordariomycetes > Microascales > Ceratocystidaceae > Bretziella > Bretziella fagacearum. The sequence goes on along the minus strand of MKGJ01000637.1, from coordinate 5,999 downwards.
TATATGTTACACGTGTTTTTTTCAGACCAAGGAAATTTCGTTACATAATATCTTGGTAGTCTAGAGCCTTTATAGAATGCCCATATCCAAATATGTTTCGAAAGACTACAGTAGTTCCATAGATATCCACTGTGAAGCCTGACCCAGTAGCGGCCTAGACTAATCTAACAGCTGCCACCAGCTGATATCTATCATAATCTAGAGCAACTGCCAAGAGTTCCTTAAGATTCCCCGTATTTTTAGAAGAGTGGATCAATTTTGTACTCGTGATAAGCATGGATCTGGTTTGCTGCAATGATTGAGCTGACTAAGATAATAGATGTATGAGAATAGGAAAGGATAGTTGATTGAATATAAAACTTAAAAACGTTGTCATCCCCAACTAACACAGATATGAACTTTCTGGACTATCTGTATGTTACACATATATTTACTTTGATCTGGCTATCTTTTGTTTATTGTTACCAGCTATTGAGCTCAAAAACATGGGGCCCAGTCAGTCTAGGGATTCGCCCTCATTGGCTGACGATGTTGGCTCAGTGGAGATAACAAAGGATGGGGACTCAGAAGAGGCAGGGTCCGTAACGGACTACATTGTGAGTAAGCCTTGGAATTACACCAGTAGAACCTTATTTTAACGGTCAAAACGCAGCGTGTTTTTGGATATACAGACAAAACTGGCTGGATCTGCAATATCATTGCATTTATTTGTGCTATTGCTTCGGGCGTTACGCTACCACTTGTGGAAATCATTCTTGGTAAATTTGTTTCTACCTTCAATGATTTTGCCAACCATGTCATTGGAACTAGTCAATATAGAAAAGAGGTCCAAGAGTACACGTAAGTAAAGTCTAAACCGAAGATCAAATATTAGACTTATCTTGGCTCACACAAGTAGCATGTACTTTGTATATCTGTTTATTGCGAGATATTGTTTAGTATACATTTGGAGTGTAAGTTGAAACCGGAGTGATGGATGTCCTTCCACCGAGTTAACATATTAACACGTTGCATATAGACTCTTATTTCGATTTCTGCTGTCCGGACTACCAAGGCTCTGCGTGTCGATTTCATCAGACAAGCTCTGCGTCAGGAGATTACTTTTCTCGACTTGTCAGGGAATTCTCTTTCTGCCAAATTGTCAACCAATGGGAACCATATCAATAATGGCATTGCAGAAAAGTTGGGCCTTATCATCCAAGGCATCTCAACTCTTCTGGCTGCCTTTAGTGTTGCCTTCTCCTCACAATGGAAGCTAACACTCATTCTTATTGGTATTGTACCGGCCAACTTGTTCATTACGGGAGTTACAGTGGCCTTGGACGCTGGGTATGAAACTCAAATGATGTCAATATTCTCTCGGGGATTATCAATGGCAGAAGAAACATTCTCGACTATCCGCACTGTTCACGCTCTTTGGGCTCATCCTGTCCTGATCCAAAAGTTCAAGCAAATTCTGGATCAAACATCGGTAATCGCCCGGAAAAAGCACCCGGTGCTAGCTGTTATGTATTCTATTGAGTTTTTCCTTATCTTTGCTTCCTATGGCCTTGCCTTCTGGCAAGGTATACACCGCTATCACAGTGGAGAGTTTGAGCTTGGGAAGGTTGTTACGTGAGCTATAACTATAGTTATTAATAACCCTTCCGCAGCTAACATAGAGACATAGTGTGGTATTTGCTGTCATTATTGGCGCCCAGTCCTTGACACAGCTATCTCCTCAGGTCATGGCTCTATCCAAGGCAATTGCTGCTGCTACAGATATGTTCAAAGTCATTGACCGCCAGTCTGCTATTGACTCTTTATCAGAAAGCGGACTTCGGCCCGAGTCTGTAAATGGAACTATCCGGTTGGAAAACATTAACTTTGCGTACCCATCACGCCCGGAAATTCCAGTCCTTCGTGGGCTTAACCTTGATATTCCTGCTCAGAAGACTACAGCGTTAGTTGGTACTAGTGGTTCTGGCAAGAGTACCATTGTTGGTCTTGTAGAGCGCTGGTACGAGGCACAATCTGGACATATTACTTTGGACAATGTTTCTATCACACATCTTAATATTGAATGGCTGCGAAGTAATATCCGCCTCGTTCAACAGGTAAGTTTGAAGAATAGCTTCAAAGAACAGGTCATATTACTTACTATATGTACTAGGAACCTACTTTGTTCAGTGGAACTATCTTTCAGAATATTGCTTACGGACTAGCTAGTACCTCTTTAGCTTCCAAGTCGTATGATGAACAGAGGAAGATGGTCGAAGATGCTTGCAAGGCTGCCTTTGCTCATGAGTTTATCATCAAGTTTCCCCAAGGATATGATACGGTTTTGGGAGAGAAGGGCGCAACCCTCTCTGGGGGCCAGAAACAACGTATTGTCATTGCTCGCAGCATCATCTCCAACCCTAAAGTTCTCTTATTGGACGAGGCCACAAGTGCTCTGGACCCTACTGCTGAAAAGATTGTACAGAAAGCACTTAATAATGTTGCCATCGGCCGGACTATGGTGGTCATTGCTCACCGTCTATCCACCATAAGAGACGCCGATAACATTATAGTTATGTCACACGGGCGGATTGGTGAACAAGGCACGCACGATCAACTCATGGCAGCACAAGATGGCTACAGCCGGCTTGTCAAAGCCCAAGATCTAGGCTCTGACCATCCAGATGTTGATACTGATGAGAAGGCTTCTGACCCGGACAATGATCCCATTCCAACGAGAGTAAAAAGTGCTATGACTGCGACGGAATTTGACCAAGAAGATCAATCGCTCTTGATTTCGAGGTCCGTGGATTATGGCCTGCTAAAGATTGTCTTTATGATTGTACGCGAGCAACGAGATATTCGCCAGATCACAATTATGGCAGGACTCTTGTGTGCCATAGTTGGTCTTACATTTCCAGCCTTGGCTGTTCTCTTTGGAAAGGTCATGGAAGCCCTCACGCTCCCAAGAGACAAGATATTAGAGCGAACTGACTTTTACTCTCTTATGTTTTTTGTAGTTGCCATCATCAATTTCTTCCTTTGGGCTGCCATTGGCTGGATGACTAGTTTCATTGGACAGGTGATTCTGCGCCATTATCGTGAAGAGATCTTTGAAAACATTATCAAGCAAAAGATGTCTTATTTTGATAACCCCGCAAATCAGACTGGCGCTTTAGTCTCACGTCTATCGAGTGAACCAACTAACCTCCTCGAGCTCATGTCGATCAATATTGGTATCATGATATATAACGCATCTAACATTATTAGCAGCACAATTCTTGCTCTTATTGTTGGGTGGAAGCTTGGCCTTGTCCTGTTATTCGGTGCTCTGTTGCCATTGGCTCTGTCAGGTCTTTTGAAGATGAAGCTCGAGTTCTTACTTGAGGACAGGACTTCTAGAAAGTTTGCTTCAAGCAGTGGACTGGCAGCAGAAGCCATCATGGCTATCCGTACAGTGTCTTCTATGGCCCTGGAACGTGATGTTATTCGAAGATATGAAGATGAACTACATGGCATTACTCAAAAGTCATGTAAAGAGTTTATCTGGATTATGGCTTGTTATGCTCTTAGTCAGTCAATGACTTTCGTAGCTATGACATTGGGATTCTGGTGAGTGACTTCTTGAGATGTATAACTTGATTGTTCAGTAGATTACAGCTAACTTGAGGTCGCAAGGTATGGTGGGCGTCTGGTGGCATCTGGAGAGTACTCGACAACTCGCTTTTACATTGTCTTCTTATCCATTATGTTTTCAGGCGAAGCAGCTGGAGCAATATTTGCTTTTGGTAGCAGTAAGACCAGATTTCAAACTTCAAATTATGTATCATGATAGCAACTAATGCAAACCGCCTTTATAGACATGACCAAGGCCCAGGTCTCAGCCAACTACATCTTTGAACTTCGGCAGCAGACAGTTGAAATTGAAGCCGAGTTGCGGAAGCGCGGAGATACGGACATAATTGGTGACGAGGCAAACTTAGCTTTGAAAGACCTGGAATTTGAGTACCCTCAAAGACCGTCCTTGAAGGTGCTGAAGGGTATCACTCTCGAGGTAAGTTATATTACGAAATTCAGCGCAATCATAATCTAACATGAATCATAGGTGCTTGCTGGAAAGTTTGTTGCGTTTGTTGGCGCGTCGGGTTGCGGCAAAACTACCATGATCAACATGCTTGAACAGTTCTACAGTCCGACTTCGGGCCAAGTCTTGTACAACGGCCAAGACGTTATTGATTTAAACTTGCAAAAGTATCGTTCCAAGATGGCCATTGTTCAACAAGAGCCAGTGTTGTATCAGGGAACTATCCGTGAAAACATCACTCTAGGACGGGAAGATGCTTGTTTGACCAATGATGATGTGATCACAGCCTGCAAACAAGCCAACATCTATGATTTCATATCATCATTGCCTGAAGGACTGGGTACACCTTGTGGTCGATCTGGCTTCTCATTTTCTGGTGGACAACGTCAACGTATTACGATTGCTCGGGCTTTGATTCGTAAACCGAAGCTCTTGCTGTTAGATGAAGCCACATCTGCGCTGGATACCGAGTCAGAACGGGTCGTCAAAGAAGCTTTGGATGTTGCAGCTGCAGGTCGCACGACTGTAGCTGTTGCTCACCGTCTTTCAACAATCAAGGATGCAGATATCATTGCAGTAATTGATAAAGGGAGGATTGTCGAATTTGGATCTCACTGCGAGCTCTTGCAAAAGCGTGGTATCTACTTTGATATGTGCAGTGCGCAAAGCCTTGACCAAACCAGTGCTTGAAGACTAGACTGTATATTAATGGTCCGACGAGGAAATGCGGATGAAAGATCAACGTCGGTTTTGAAGGTTGGGGTCATCTGAGATAAGTGTGATACATGTCACAGGATTGATGGAACTTCTTAAGTTGGTATCATTTCTTTGTCTGCTTGGAGCTTTTAAATTTCTTTTCATGCAATTGAAATTACTTTGCAATAGAAATTACTAGCTTTGGTATTACTCATCACCCATTGTTGTGTCCTGAGGCATCAAGGTAGACAAACCTTGTAGTTGTATTGTATTTTTGAGTTTTGCCCTGACTTGGTAATCAGATCTTATCGGCTTTCAAGGTTGGGTCATCTGAGGTAAAGCCAACCGACAAGAAAAAATGCGGCTGCACCTGCAGCATAACAACAATGCAGAGCCTCCACTCTAGAATGATATCCTAATCAGGCTTAGTTCCGATATAGGACGAAAATGAAAAAGGCTGGCAACGGCTCTTCACGGTCCTTATTTCTCCGGCGTTGTAATGACTAAGCCATATGGACCCATATTTAACCATGTGTTCCTAGAATGTTAGGGCAGCGGCTTTCCGTTTTGGAGCTACAATAGAAGGGCCAAGCGACGCCTTTTTTTTTTTTTCCCCCTCCTGTCTGTCGCCTGTAAGTTTTCTAACAGGGCATATGACATATGATCTTCCATATTCTTGCAAGAATCAATATACACTATTTTCCCATTACTTGTAATACTTGTACTTTGAACGAATAAATTTGTCTTACTATTGTTACCATTGTAGTCAACTTATGTGAAACCACTTCTCGACAGATATCGCAGTGGTGCTTGGCGTGTCGGTCCATACTATTAACTACAACAGACCCTCTTTTATGAGGGTCTGTGCAAGATTTCCTTTGGTGCTTGTGCTCTAGAGGTATCGATAACGGCGCCAATGGCTTCTTTTGTAGCTTCAAGCAACTGTAACTCCCAAATCGTAGGTGCTCAAGCGCTCCTACTGCTAGCATGTTTCAGCAAACGTTTCCCAGCGCGGAAGGCGATGCTTATCCATTGAGAAGCCAAGAGAAAAGTAGAGGAACCCGCTAATTGCTGAGGCAGACAATTGCCCAGAGCACAATTTTCTTTCTTCCTGCTTAATAGTACTAAGCTGTTTTTTTTTTTTTCTCGCTCCCCATCTTTCCTCAGCACCTACACTATATCTCATTTTCTCTCCTCACCATCCTTTTGCCGTCCTTGCGATACCCCCCCCCCCCCCCCC
>MKGJ01000636.1:0-12335 GCA_002018255.1 Bretziella fagacearum | reverse complement strand
AGGGAGGGATGGGGGGGGGAGGGGGGGCGGTTGGAACGTTCTTTCCCCGCCTGGATATTATGGCCTCTTCTCCTTCCTTAGCTTTGGAGAAAAGAATAAATCGATTCTTCTTGATCGTTGATTTTTTTTACTTCTTTTTGATTTTTTTTTATATTTTTCTTTCTTAATTTTAATGTTTTCTCTATCAACAACAAGCCTAAAACAAAGCTCAAGTCCATAAAAGCTGCCACTTTCCGCAGCTGCCGTTTCAAGATGAATAAATAGCAACTTCCCTTTTCTTCTTCATATCTACCTTCCTTTGGTAGTTACTCTTTTCTATATTCTTTCTGTTGCACAGGAAAATAAAAACTTTTCACTTCTTTCCCAACTCAGAAACACAAGGCTTTGCAATCTTCCCTCTACAACACCTGCGAATCTCCGCCAATATCAACCTTTGAATTTGAACCTTTGTCAAACTCCACACTCTCCATCTCTCCATCTCCTTTCCATCTCTTTTTCTCCCCAGCAACTGTGCATTAGATAACCAATCAACAACACCAGTTTCTCTATTTACCGACATCTACCCCGTATCCAGCCGAATCTGTATCATCTTCTCCGCTCGTACATGGCACCATTCTATCGAGGTCAATAACGTCGCGGGACTGATCAAGAGCCTTGCAAAGCTGTTACAGTTTCTGTCTGTGCCCTGCCAAACTTTGAAGCCTGCGACACTTGTCAAGGAGCAGAAAGGAAAATGAAATGAAAAAAGAGAAAGAAGCCAAAAGCCCCGAAGCGACCGTCTGTGCTCTGGATATACATACTATATATTCATAGACTCAGAAAGAGAAGAAACGGGGAAAAGAAATACTGGATATAAGGGTTTTAGCAATAGGCTCTTAGACCGAATTCGTTCATCTCTCCTTGTTTTCCCGTGCGGAATCTAGAATTTTGTACCGGGGGAGGGGGGGGGGAAAGAGAGAGAGAGAAGGACGCATCATCGGCGGGCTATATGTGACAACCATAAGATATATTTGGAAATATTTCTCTTTCGCTCTTATCTTTTCTTTCTTCTCGTCCAATTCTTCTTGGCTTCTTTTTCTCTTCATTGTTTCTATCGCGTTCGCGCCGGAGCGTCAAGTGTGCTGCGCCAGAAGGCTGCAACGACAAGTGCTCTGTTCTTTTCCTCTCATTGTTCCTGTCGCGAGGTACTTGTTTGGCCGAGTGATATCAAGGTGAAGAACTTGAGATCCCAAACAAACTGATAGCTTATTTGCATCATTCATCATCATTCAAGAAGGCTTCGTTTGCCAATTGCTCAAAGCAAATTCATATCTCTTTTCATTACAGAACTGCTAAATCGCAGGCACAGCAGCAAAAAAAGCGCTGTCAGAATCGAATCTCACTTTACCAAATCTACTTTTCTTTATTTGTTTGATCTTCTTGAGCGAAATCTTTGTTGTTTCTTTTCTCTTATCATTTCTTTATTGTATTACTTTGTTTGTTCATTCCGACGTTTTTCCTTCATATGACGACTATCACGACCATTTTCGACATCATATATATATATATATATATATATATATATTTATATCTACGACTACGAATCACACACAACACCAGCCAAATAGTAGCATTCTATTAACTTATCTCTTCAAACTAACATCATGCCTTACCGACCACCACAAAGCCGCTATTCTTCCCAAGAAGACGACGCCCCAACGCCTCACACATCATCACCACAACTCCCCAACATGGGCTCTTCATTGGAAGCCAAGATTGTTGTACTTGGCGCACAGGGTGTAGGCAAAAGTTCTTTGCTCCAGAGATACTGCAAAGGCATCTTCAACCCTGAGCAAATAACCTCCACAGTCGGCGCAAACTTTCTTACGAAGCGTGTGGTCGACAGCGATAGTGACACCGTTGTGCGCCTCCAATTGTGGGACACTGGTGAGTTTTGATCTCTGACAATTGCATTATATTTTCTCTCTGGTTATCTCTAGTTGTTGTCTCTCTTTCTCCCCCGCACATTCTGCTCAAGCTGCACGGCATGGTATGTCATGGCATATCTTGTGCTACATCCCACCTCTCATGGCATTTCAGCAACTAGTTATCAGCTTCCAAAGCTCAGCTTCAAGGCGCAGGATCTCGGATCGGATCTCCCTGGTAGCTGCTAGCACTTCTTTGGTTCCATATTTCCTCCCCCAACATTGTCGACATCATCATCTATCTGCCTTGAACTTCATTCCAATATATATATATCTACACATCACCAACCCAACTTTGACAACAACTACCCTGGCCCAAATGATTTAAATACGTCTCAAGCTAACCATTCCCTTCCCCCCCCTCACTCTTAGCCGGCCAGGAACGTTTCCGCTCCATAACCCGTTTGTACTACCGCGGGGCCAACGCTTGTATTCTTTGCTACTCCATCACTGATGCTCAGTCATTCGTCGACATGGGCCTCTGGCTCGCAGAGCTCCGCCAAAATCTCCCCAGCGATGTCGTCCTACACGTTGTTGGTACTAAATCAGATCTTGTAGCCCGAGACCCCTCAGCTCGTGAGGTCCCGTTTGAACGGTGTATCGCTTATGTTGCCGAGAATTTGCAACCCGGCCAAAGCTCCACCCCGCCAGCTTCTGCTGCTGCGCCGACTAATACCCTTCATTCGTACGCTAGTGGCGCACATAATTTGTGGATGTCGGCTTCGTCAGCACCAAGCGTTGAACCCCGGAGTCCTAGTTCCAAGAGGAGTTCGGGATTCTGGGGACAGGAGGCGGGATGGGATGCTTGTCATGAAGTGTCGGCAGAGACGGGAGAGGGAGTCGAGGAAGTATTCAGAGTTGTGGCTAGGAAGCTGGTGGAACAGAATTTGAAGATGAGGCGGGCGTTATTAACAGCGACGGCGGCACCGGGTATGCCGGGATATGAGAATGGAATGGATGGAGGATACTTTGACGGGAGTGGTTCGAGAGGAGGACCTGGCGAAGGAGAAGGGGGGAGATATACACAGTCTGGTAACGATGGTGGCAGCTTTCGAATAGGGAGGGATCGTAGGAGTTGGATATTCCCAGCGAGTTATAACTCGAGGGTGGATATAGGCAGTGCTGCTGGGGATAGGACTGATGAAGAAATCAACTTGCATAGATCTAGATGTTGTTGATTGATATGTAACTTTTTTTCCCAAGTTAACTTGAATCTGGCATTACGTGCGTCCAATGGACATGTGTGGTTTATATAGTTTACAAAATATACTACGATCCAGACGAAGACCCAGCGGCCGCAACTGCCCCATCATCCCCCTTTTCCTTCTTATCAAACCCTTCCGGTGCCGGCGCCCTGGGAATCTCTACTTTGACTACCTCCTCAATCCCAATATACGCATCACTAACCACCCTAACCTCCAACTCCCGCCCTTGCCCCTCATCTGGAACCTTCAAAACAACTCGTGCATTCCTCGGCTTCATCCCACTCTTCAACGTCTTATCCGGCACCTGCAACACCCCGTTGACTTCCTTACCCTTGCCCTTGCCAACATCCGGGGGACTCCAGCCCACGCGTCTGACCGCAATGATCTCATCGGTGGCAGAATCACAGAGGATGGCGAACCAGCCTTCGATTTGCGGCTTGGGGAAGCGTGGAGCGTAGATGCGGCCTTGGTTGGTGACGATGGGGTTGAGGCGGCGGAGGGAGAGTGTGACGGTTGAGGTTGTGGTGGATTCCACACGTAGGGAAATGAGGGGGAGGATTGAGGCGGCGTGGGTGAAGCGGGAGAGGTGACTTTGTGGGATGTGGAGGTTCTTGGATAGGGTGTTTAGGCGGTTGGGATCTTTGGCGGCAGTGGCGGTGGCGATGTCTTTGAGGGTGATGGAGGTGGGGGCTGTTTCTCGGACGCCGGGGAGGATGGAGGCGGGGGGTTCGGAGGGCCAGGTGGCGGATTTTATGCTTTGCATTAGTTGGATCATGGACAGGGAACTTGAGAGGATGCCACATTCTGTGAAGACGTCGATGCTGGCTTGGATGATACGGATGGCTTGGTCGAGGACACTCGTTTGGTCGCCGACGTAATCGGTAATGGGTAGATCGATCCGAGACATGTGAGCCTGCAAAAGCAAAAAGGCCTTGACATGGGGATCCCACAGTGGGAGGTTCCCTTCATAGTTATCTGCAGAGATTGGGAGGTTCTTGGATAGCTCGGCGTTGATGAGTTCTTCGTTGTGGCGGACGGGGAGTTCGTCGTATTCGGTGGCGTGACTCATCCAGCCAAGGACATCTTCAAGGGTTCCCTTGGGGCGAGCGTGCTTGACGAGGTAGCGGATTGTAGTGTGGGCGAGGTAGTAGTATGACATGATCTTTCCTAGGGCGGTTGGTTCAACATCACCGTTGGGGAATGTCTCAACACAGCGACTGGTTTCTAATTCTTTGAGAGACTTGTTGACCATGTCGATCATGTACTTGTTTGCCTCTCGCTGGGCCGTCTCGTTGCTCTGATCCTCGGCATCAATCTGGAGTCCATAGTATGTTGGGTTCTTGTGAAGACGTCTAAAGAAGAAGGTCCATGTAAGGTAATCCAGAGCGTCCTGTTTACTCTGGATCGTCTCAGCTGATACTTCGGCACACAAATGGTTATCAAGGACAGTATGTAGTGAAGACTCAACAGGGAAACCAGTGTGTAGGAAATGCTTGTAAAAGTCCTTTTTAGAGTCTTGCGTAAAGATACGAGCAACACCTGAATTGTCGAACTGGGGACGACCAGCCCGGCCCAGCATCTGCAGGACATCGGTGAGGTCCATGTCCTTATAACCTTCAATCTTGGCATCAAAAAACTGAGTACCTTTGACGACAACGAGATGGGCAGGCAAGTTGACACCCCAAGCCAGAGTCGAGGTGGCAATGAGAATCTGAATCTTGTTGTGAAGGAACAACTCCTCGGCAATCTGTCTATCACTCTCAACCAGACCGGCGTGGTGAAGACCGATACCAAAGCTAATGGCCTCCTTGAGAGCGTCGTCCTTGACACGCTCCAGATTCATAATCAACTCATCCTCACTAAGTTTCAAGAACCGACGCGGGTTCTCTTCCATGCCGCAAAAGTTGATCAGATCCTTGGCAGTCAATCTCGTCTGCCGACGCGATGGAACAAAGACAATCACTGGTTTTTCGGGACTATGAGCCTTGATAGCACGGAAAGTCGGTCTGTTCATAGACTGCATAAACGGGCAGAAACCACGGACTTCCGGAAAACCGTCAATGTACATCTCCAGCGGCACGGGACGAACTGACGGCTTAAAGTTGAATAGGCCATCATCCTTGACTCCGAGCCAGTTGGCAAGATCGGTAGCGTTGGCACAGGCGGTGGACATGCCGAGAAGACGAACTGGGTTCTTGGTGGATGAACCAATGTAGTTCATACGTGAGACGATGATTTCGAGAATAGGGCCACGGTCACCAGCTAGCAAATGGATCTCATCAATAATGACAAGACTGACTTTCTGGACGTAGCCTCTGGTCTGCCAGGAGCGGGAGATACCATCCCACTTTTCGGGAGTGGTAATGATGACATCAGCCTCGTTGATCGTACGAGTGTCTGGTGTATTGTCACCAGTCAACTCAACCAGTTTGATGCCCAGCGGGATACCCAAACGACTACCCCAATCCTTGATTCTTTCACGAACCAGTGCCTTCATGGGAGCAATATAGACAACCTTGGACCCCGGTCTAGTCCTCAACGCCCACCACATGGCCAACTCAGCAGCCACAGTCTTTCCACTACCCGTTGGAGAACCCAGCAGAGCATTCGACGGTGTGTTGTACAGCGTATGGAAGACCTGCGTCTGCATTGGGTTAAAGAACTGGAATCTCTTGCTGTAAATCGCCTCAATAGCTGGGTTCTGCAAAGCCGAAATCGACAACGGCTGTAGATTTAACAGCTCTGTCCAAACACTCTCGGTATCAGGACGAATGAGATGTTGGAAGGAGATTGGCGCAACGGTCTCGGCACCGAGCCAACGATCTGACACGGCACGGACGTAAATCTGCTTAGGAAGTGGATCGGCCAGAGGAATCGTAAAGTTGAGCTCGTGATCGTCATAAAGTTTGCGTCGGCTGATGATGAAGTACTCGTAATGGTAGATCATGGCAGTCTCAGAGTTCTCGACCCAGATATAAAACGACTCCGAGGTTCCATGCATCTGGTCGTTCCAAGAGAAGTCTGGGATAACTTTGAGCTTGATGCGGAGGACATCGCGGTTCAAAGGTGCTATCTCTGCCTGTATGTTGATAATCGGGAAGTGTTGAAGGAGACGGTGAATCTTCTTGCCAGCACCCTCATTCTGGACCATGCTACCAAGTTCACTAGAGTCCATGTCACGCAGAGTCTGCATCGAGAGACTACGCTTTGCATTGAGATTACGGAGAACCGGTTGAGTCAACTCAAACTGGGCCAGCGGATGAACGTACGACCATTGTCGACGCTCAATAGACTTTGCTAGAGTCAGAATAATCAAGCAAAGCTTACCCCAGCGGCGGTTCAGAGCAATCATGAAAAGGGCTCGACAAATACGACCAGACTGCTGAGAGACGTAGTTGAGATCGTTTGTCAGGGCAAAGTCTTCGGGTTGAATACGCGCAATATAAGCTTGAAGCAGTAGAAAGGTCTTGGCGTGAGGCTTGTCCAACTCCTTCCCGGGGATATGATACCGAACACAGTCATTCATTACTTTCAAATCTTTGCTTTCACTGTCACGGGCTTGGACATTGTCGAATTCACCACTCATACTCATCATCTGTAGCATGTCCTTTTCATCTGCTTGCTCGCGCATCATGCTGTTGAACACCTCGATGGTGTTGTGGCCAATGTAGTACTGACTAGCAATACGACCGAGATCCTTGATGCGGAGGTCTTCGGTAACGGCATTGAAGACAATCATCTGACACTTTTGCAAGGTCTTGGCGGCTTCGATAGCCATCTTACGACGGTGCTGGACCAGTTGCGGGTCATCGCGGATCTCACTCCACTCAATGTTGTAGGTCTGGAAGCTGCGTTGCATACGTACAAACAAATAAGAATACCCAATCCACTGTGCCGCTTCGGTGATGTTGGTGACGGTGCCTAGTGAAATCTCAGCATTGAGGTTATCCACTAGCTTTTGGGAGAAGCGACTTTCAATAGGCTGTTGCTCTGTCACGGCTCGCAGATAATGATCTAGCTTATCCTGCGAAGTGCAAATCATGCCGATACCCGTATCCTCAAACTGCGGACGACCAGCACGACCAAAGATTTGAAGGACATCGAGAATACTCAAATCAGAAAATCGACCAAGTTGGGCATTGTAGACGTTTGTGCCCTTGATGACAACGGCGGCGGCGGGCAAGTTGACACCCCAGGCAAGAGTAGCCGTACAGCAGAGAACCCGAAGAACACCCATACCAAAAAGACGTTCCATAAGGTTACGATCCGATCTAGCCATACCGGCGTGGTGGATACCTACGCCCTTGGGAATGAGATCACGAAGGTCCTTGGCTTTCGTCAACTTTATCTGTCTCATGGCTTCGTCATACTTGGGGTGTCCAAGAGGATCGAAGAGATCCATACAATCATCTTCGGTAGCCTTTTGCAGAAGCATCTTGGCCGTCAGACTAGTATCACGGCGAGAGTGAACAAAGACCATGACTTGGTGGTCACGCTGAAGCATCTGCTTGACCTTTTCAAAGGCGACTTGGTCGAGGTTGTTCCTGCTCTCCATAGAACCACTCTTACCACGGACACCAATAAAGTGTTGCTCCAAGGGAACAGGTCTGAAAGATTGGTCAAAATAGAATAGACCACGCATACGATTAACGCGGAGAAAGTCGGAGACATCGATGTAGTTGGGCAGTGTGGCACTGAGACCCACAATACGGATCAGTGACTGCGTACTCTCAACCTGGCGCTGCGTACGGGCAACCAGTGACTCCAAAACGGCACCACGTTCATCATGAAGCATGTGGACCTCATCTATGATCAACAATCGGACCTTTTGCACAAGCTCCGTATCTCCAGTACCCTTTCTGGTGATGACATCCCATTTCTCGGGTGTAGTGACGATGATCTGAGTGTTGATAATCTCAGTCTTTGTAAGAGACATATCACCAGTGTACTCACGGCAACAGATGCCAAGCCACGCTAGACGTTTGCCTAGCTTCTCGGTGACTTCAGCAGCCAGAGCCTTCATGGGAGCAACGTAGACAATCTTGAAATCTTCTAGGTCGACCTTGAAACGCTCGGCTTCTGTGTACTCCAATGGGTTGGGATGACAATACTGCCCGATGCAGTGAAGCACTGTTAACATTGAAGCATCCGTTTTACCCTGGACAGATAGTTAGCAGCTAGAAAGCTGACACTTGGGGAACAATAAGACTTTTTTTTACTTACAGCACCGGTAGGAGCACAAACCAGCATATTCTCGTTGGTCTTGTACGCAATAGGATACACCAAGCTCTGCATTCTGTTGAGCGACGTGTATCCCTTGAACGTCCCCCGGCACAGTCCGTCCATCTCTGTGATACTCACCAGCCTTTCACCAGGCTGCAAAGTACCCTTGCGGCCAGCGGGAATAGCAAACTCCTCATATTTCTCAAACTGAAGCCTCTCACTACCCACTGGGAGACCATACTTTTTCCCCGAAGCACTGATCGTATTGCCAGCATGGTAAGACTTATACACGTGAGGATATTTGACCTCTTCGGCACGAGCAGCAGCAAGGGGCATAGCCTTGTGCTCGGCATCTTGCCTAAGCAGAGCTGCCTCACGTTCCTCACGGCTCAAAAGTCGATGGCCGCCGGTTTCTTGTTGGATTTGCTGCTGGATGACGGAGGTGAGAATTGCCTTACGGTTGCCCAGGAGCTCAATGATAAAATCAAAGTCATCATAGCCAACGAGATCGGCAAGACCGGATTGGAGAACTTCGTCGGAGTCGCTATCCTCCAACATAGTGATGATTTGCTGTTTCAAGACGTCTTGTGCAATGCCGTTCTTAGAGGCAATACTAGCGCACTTGACCGTCAACCAGTCAGCGTCAGAGCCATTAGAGGATGAAGAGACTCCTGTTCCGGCTTTTTCGGCAAAGAACTCAATGGCTTCATCGTCAGAGATGAAGTCCCAAACGTCTTGGCCACGTTCGGATGATGAGGAAGAGTCGTCTTCAGTGTAGCTATCGGTAGCGGAAGCATCGAGGTCGGGAAGAGGGAGTTTAAGGGAGGCGATGCCGGCGAGCATTGCCTGGTATTGGAGGTTCCACTCGGCGGTGGCGGCTTCAAGCTCTTGAGAAGCCATGTTATATCGGATGTATCAGGGTCTTTTTGAAATAATTGTGATGGTAAGAAATCTATCAGGGACAACAAAAATGACGACAAGTTGTTTACGTGGGGTATGCCATAGCTCTGATATATAAATCGCTTCTGTCCTTGTTTAGTAAAGTCGTGATAAGTCGTCCAAGAAATTCAATCCATCATCATGCTAAGGAGGACTTGGACTTTCTTTTGCTATATAGCTTGAACCCTAAATTTACTATCTAAACTCAAAAAAGTGGGGTACACCCTGATTCCGTTTTGGTATGACTAAGCGAACTCCGACCTCAATGTCACCAGGCTGTCACCCCCCAAACCTTGACTTAACCCCATGACTTTACTTTTCAGTGGCTCTTCCAGGAGCGGTCTCAACCACTAAACAACTAAACTACAACTGAAGCCCTTCCCCCCCCCCAGAAAGAAACAGCTTACATGTGCGTCCTTCCAACGTTAAACCATCCATCTAGCCTGGTTTTTGACATCATCCTAACGCTTTTTGTTCTTGTTCTTTGCATCGTGGCTCTATAGAAGCCTTCAATATTTTGGATCTAATTTTTTTTGTTTTAATTTTCCACCCGGTCTCTTCCTCATCTTACGTCGTCTCTTTTTTTCTTTTGCCATATAACCGTCCAACATGAAGCTGCACTACATTGGTGTAAGGAGATGACCCCATCTGCGCGGATGAAGGAAACCCAGCCACCGATAAAACTGAGACTGGTGGTAGCTTCTAAGTTACGGGGGAGATACTCCAGGACTCGGTCGCTTCGGAGCGCCGGAATTTATGTGTTTATGTGCGGGGCGCTAACTCGTTGGCTTTTGATGCGGTGTAGATTATTCGCAACTCGGAGCCCGCTTTTGAGCTGGTTGCCGAGAAGGAGCTTAATGGTTACTCGCGCTTCACCCGCGCCAGGTTAGTTTCTTTCCTCTATATGTCGGGCTACTATTGGCTGGATCATGATTATATCTGGGGTTTACTTGTTGTTTGAAAGGGGATTCGGTGGTTAAAGCCTGAGAATCCTCAGTGTTCCTGGGAGATCCAGTCCACAGTAATCCGCCTGTGGACCGATGAAATCTAGAAGCTCTAATCAACCTAAAAGCTAACATGCATATCTCCAATAGTTGTATGTACACTTGACCTGCCCAATATCACTATGTGATCGCCATAAGCACAACAAACTACTCGAAATATACAACCTTGGGATTCCCGACACCCCCCCCCCCCCCCCGTGTCGTATCACGAAAATCAGATCCTATCCAAGCGCAAACCAACTAACTAACCTTTGCTTGTGTCACGTAGACTCTGAGTTCATGACTGTCTTTGCCCAAAAGGTCGCCGAACGCACTAAGCCTGGTCAACGCCAGGATGTTGAGGAGGGCGAAAGCAGTAAGTTATTGCTTAGATTCTTTTGATATCGAACACATGAGTAAAAAGGGCTGACATGTGTGACCATAGCCTTCCACGCCTATGCCCGTAGCGAAGGTATTGCCGGTGTCATTATCTCCGACCACGAATACCCCGCTCTGGTTGCTCACCAGCTTCTGAGCAAGTATGTTCTGCTCCTCCTTCTCTAAAAGTTTGAGGGTTTCCGTTATTAACACGTTTTAGGATTGTTGATGAGTTCCTGGCTGACCACCCCAAGGCCACCTGGTCTTCGGGTCAGCCTACGCTGGTCATGCCCCAGCTCAAGGAGTATGTCGCCAAGTACCAGAACCCTGAGGAGGCCGATAGCATTATGAAGATCCAGAAGGAGCTAGATGAGACCAAGATTGTGCTGCACAAGACTATTGAGTCGGTCTTGCAGCGTGGTGAGAAGATTGATGATTTGGTTGCCAAGTCGGATGGCCTTAGTGCCCAGAGCAAGATGTTTTATGGGCAGGCGAAGAAGCAGAACTCATGCTGCAATATCATGTAAAAGCGCATGGGAAGTTTGTCTCGTTGTATCTACCGTTTATGATTATACCCTTTGTTATCTGTCAGTTGATATGTACAAATGTATATATGGTGTATTATTCTCTGTTGCGAGCATGCGGTAGGGCTAGTATATCATAGGGTTATATTTCCTTCCCTAACATGATATTCATTTATTGTAACTATCAAATAATGTATGGATAAAAAGGGTTCAACATGACGTCGTCTGTGGTCTCTGACAAGTATTAGGTCTTTCTCTCATGCAACCTGCTCAGGGTCCATCTAGATTTAGTAGTATCAAGAGAGAGATCCATGACGCCAATATGAAGTTTATTTTTTTAGGTTGCACAATGACATATGAGGAATTAATGTAGATTGTAGGTTTGCCTCTTTAGAGAAATGGTTGACTGTGAATTAGGAGGGAAGAGCGGTGATGACAAATTGGAACTTGGGCATCGGAGTATGGGATATGTGATGTGATGGCGTCATATATCTTTCCAATACCTGTACAAGTATATATAAGTAATATTTAATCATGGACTGTAATAAATCAGAACGGTTATCAAATCCTAATTGTGGTCATTTCTTCGTGATGCCCACCAACCCACTCTATAGCCCAAGCTAATGAATCGGCAAGTAAGAGCCTATGCTTGGACATTTGTTAGATGGAAGAAGCAAAGGAAGCGAATATGCACAATGACATCACTTGGAAAACAGGGGTTCAGTCACGGAGCTTTAGTGATTATCCATAGTAAATAAGGTGAGAAACCATCACATATCTACACTTTACATCACAAAAGGAGGACAAGAAATCACAAGGAGGAAAAACACGTTAACTTTGGGAGCTCCTATTGACCGTTTGTCTGGATAGCTCTGGTCTCAAGGTATCATGGAACTTACGCCAGAGAAAAGACTAGCTGCAAGATGACGAACAAATAGAGACAACAAAGCCTCGCTCCAAAGATGACTACAAACGGTCAACCTATTTCAATCAGCGGACTCAGAGTCGACATGATAATAAATAGTCGCCGGCCCGTAGTGGGCGAAGCTGCTGCAGGAAAGTGGGTTTAGGCTGACGTCAGGGATGGTAGGCTTGTTTATTCTCTTTTTTTTTTTGGGG
>MKGJ01000633.1:0-12431 GCA_002018255.1 Bretziella fagacearum | reverse complement strand
GGGGGGGGGGGGGGGGGGGGGGGGGGATGTTTATGGGGGACGGAGGGATGTTTATGGGGGACAGAGGGATGAGGGATGAGGGCGGGTTTAATGTCGTCAGAGGTGCGAAGACGGGAGGACTGGCAAGTGGTCGGTAGAGTCGGGTTTATCGGAAGATGTATTGAACAGTGATATCGTTGATCATGGGGAAGAATGAATCTAGAAAAGAAACAAAGAATTGAGTTGACAAAAAGGCATTTGGAAGACTCGCGAAAACTAAATATTCTATCCAAATGTCCATGACTGCCCCCCCCTAGAGATGAAAGGACATTGCTATTGACGCAAGGGGATAAGAATTTCCGCATTCACCACGGTTATTCAAGCCTATCCATCAGATCAAAGTCAGCAAACACATCTCCCACCATCGACATGTATATCCTCCGTCTACTTACTGGCATCTACTCACTCCCATCTGAATCCATCCCACTCTCATCCCCCTCAGACGCCCCATCCCCACTCGTCTCTGACCCATGATCCGAGTCCCCTTCCACCATCCCCTCTGTCTCTTCCCCCCATGCCCAGCCTTCCTGATCTGCATTCTCTCCGTCCTCCTCTCCACCATCACCTCCCCAAGAATCCCCATTCCCATCACTAGCCTCCCACCCCTCCGTCCCATCGCCACTCCAGTCCCCATTAATCACACCTCCTTCATCATACCCAAAGTCATCACCTTCCAAGTCATCCGGGTCGTAAAAAACAACACAAGACATGGTAGAAAATCTTCAAAAGGAAAAGGAAAGAAGAAAAAAAAAGAGACAAACACAGGTCAACGACAAAAAAAAAATTTGATGAAAAAATAGAATGCAATTGTAGTCGAAATCTCTATAGAATGAATCTTGGTTCGGCTCATTCCGGTTTGTCCCACATTATGTGTCGCTTCAACTTTACTTACCCCTCATGTACAAATTTGGAAGGCAGCTTAGCAAAATACACCTTCCCGCATTCACAGATGAATTGGACTAAATGGGAAACAACCATCGGTAAAACCCCGGCCACATTACTTCATCACTTTTTGCAATAACAAATTATGAAGTCACATGATTAAATAGTGCAATCTGCAGTCAATTTCGTTTTACACTAGACGTAGGTAGATGTGCATATATTTTATTTTGAATCATAACATCATTCATTCCTCTCCTCTCCTCTCCTCTCAACTCCAAGTCTCCCTACAACTTCCCCATCAAATCAATAATAACCCCCCTCCTACTCCGACTCTGCCAGAAACTTCTCCGCATCCAACGCCGCCTGGCAACCCGACCCAGCACTGGTAATCGCCTGTCTGTATCTCTTATCCTGCACATCACCAGCAGCAAACACTCCCTCCACCGACGTCAACGGCGTACCCGGCTCAGTAACAATGTATCCATCCTCATCCAACTTCAGCTGGCCCTTGACCAGCGAAGTCGCCGGATCATGACCAATAGCGTAGAAAAGACCATTGGCATCAATAGTCTCGGTAGCGCCAGTCACAGTATCCTTGACCACCAGCTTAGTCATCAGCCCATTCTCACCCTTAATCTCCCCACCAGCCGCATTGAACCGAACTGTAACCTTGGGATGCTCCAGCAGACGCTTGGCCATGGTCTTGGAAGCCCGCAGGTGATCCTTACGGACAAGTACGGTAACCTTGGACCCATACTTGGTCAGGAACAGCGCCTCTTCGGCGGCAGAGTCACCACCACCAATGACAACCAGGGGCTTGTTGCGGAAGATGGGCACGGCACCATCGCAGACGGCGCAGGCCGAGACACCAGATTGCCAGTATTCTTCCTCGCCGGGGAGGTTCAGACGACGGGCAGAGGCACCAGTGGCGATAATGATGGCGTCGGCGGTGGAGGTCTTGTCGGGGTTGAACTCGGTGCTGTATTTAAAAGGGCGGGCGGAGAGGTCAAGCTTAGTAACGGTGTCGGTGATGATTTCGGTACCGTATTTCTCGGATTGCTTGCGGAGGTTGTCCTATAAAAGTGGAAAAGGACATGAGTGTTAACAGGTGTGATTCTTTTGTCAATTATTGGGACTATGACTCATGGGAGGGACTTACCATGAGCTCCTGGCCCATGATGCCATCAGGGAAACCAGGGAAATTCTCAACCTCGGTGGTAGTAGTGAGCTGACCACCAGCAGCGATACCGTTGGCCATGAAGCCTTCGTAGAGGACGGCTGTCAAGACGAGGTTGTATTAGTCAGCCAACATGTATCACAAAACGCCAGACGAAAGACTCTAGACATTGGTAATCGACGACATCCACAGCAGTACTACTCACGCTTCATCTCAGCACGGGCCAGGTAGATGGCAGCCGTGTGGGCCGCGGGGCCCGAACCAATAACTACAAGTCCCACAAGTCAGCACAACCGCAAATTCAAACGAGCATGGCATATTTTACGCCCCCCCCCTCCCGTCAGACGTGACAGACAGGACTTCACGTACTAACAACCTTGGAATGCATAGTTCTCCTAGTAAGATCACTGGCGGCAGTCAAAGAAGAGGAATAACTGGGATATAGAAACGACGGCTTCTGAGTCAGGGCAGCGGAAGCAGCGATAGAAAAGCCGGTCGCTGTGCGAAAGGTCCGACGGTAGAAGGCGGAGGAAAACAGGTTGGGCGGTGTTGGTGTTGGAGGAGACGAAGAGAGATTTAGAAAAAAAGAAAAAAATTAGAGAATATGGTGATCCAAAGAAGGAAACAAGAGGGGCAACAAGAAGAGAAGAGAAAGAGGGGGGGGAAAAAGAAAAAAAAAAAAAAAGAGATTTTGAAAGGATGGATTGAGAATATGAGGCGGCAATGGAGAAATCCGTTCCTGCGATGGGTGTTGACGTGCTTGTTGAGGATAGAGGGGAAGATTGGGGTTAGGGTTATTGGTATCACAAAGGGAGACACACTTCAAGACAAGAAATTATACAGCCTTTTATACTGTTTATAATTTTATTTGGAATCAATAATTAACCCATGACATCGCTATCTAGATACCAAAACCATATCATCATCGGTCCGTTTCTCAGCTCAGCCCGCGAAGAGAACCAGCCCAACGACTTCCCCTCCTCCCCTTACCCTGCATCCAAGATTGCTAAGCTAAACATTAAGCCATGATCCATCCCATCATCATAAAACAACATATCCATGGAACGAACAAATCCCTTTCAACTAACTGCCTCATCCACTTCCTCTTCAAAAAATGACGCATCTCACCCTCTCTCTCCCCATAACAGTCCGGAAACCGGCAACGCCTTCTGCAGGCACAGGATCCGAATATGGATTGGATCTATTGCCATTATTGCCGCAATTCTTGCTGCCGGACTCCGAGAAAGTCAAGGATAAGGGAAGGGAAAGACCAGGGTGTCTTTTTTTCTTATTTTTTTTCCTTTTTCTTTTTTGCTTGGTTTGATGATTTATCAATCTGATAAGCGGGGTTTCTTGGCAGGATTATAAAGAATAAAATGCTCTTGATCGGATAGTAAATCTGGCATCAACATTATTGAACATTCTTGTGTGCCTGGAAACTAGGCATCCACTGGATGATCTCAGGCAAAACCCAACAATACATCACGATGTAATGGGCATAATATACACACATATATAACAATGTACCCATGTACATACATGTACCGGCATGTCTCCATTTATATACCTGCGCCGTATCAACTCAAACCCTATCCTACCGTCTATCCTCCCCCGGCGGCAAACTCCCATCCCTCTTCCCAAACCTCGCCCCCAACCCCCCAATATCCCTCTTGAAAAACATTCCAAAACTCTTCAAATTCTCATTAATCGTCGTCTCTTTCCCTCCCTTCTCCGTCCCCGTCGTCCCCATCTCTCTCGCCGCACTCAACAACTTCTCTCCCAAACTCTGTGCATCAAACTTTTGTGGTGGTCCTCCTCCATGGTTGATACCTAACCCAACACTACCGATGCCTCCTGTAGCCGCCGGGTTCATGAGTGATGTCAGGAGTGGTGAATTTGCCATTAGCTTTCCCTGTGTCCCCGGTCCGTCTCTATGAACTGCAAATAACTCCATTAGATGTAGCTGCTCGGCCTTTCGGACACCCTTTAATTCCAGGATTTTTCGGAAATTCGTGTCGGACCGGTCACATATGTGGATGAGATATGCCTGTACCAGTGCTTCGGGTGGCGCTGCCCGCACTTGTAACGTCTTTAGCAGCGGGTCAACCTTGGCCATGGTGTGATTAACACGCTTGACAAAGGCTGGTGGCGGCACATGCGCTTCCCCGGATGGGTTGTGATATGAAAGCAGATTCTCAAAGGCCTTGGTCAAGACGTATTTGTCAAGAAGCATCTTGATGAAATTGAAATCATGTTAGTAAACGACACGGATCAAAAACATCACAACATGATTGGATAAAAAAAATTTACCTGTTCTGCTCCCACCTCCGACACCGGCCGACACTGGACCACAGTTCCAATAAAAGCATTGGCCACATGCTCAACCAGATTATCACAAAACGCCCTCGCATACTGCGTCTTCCCAATAACCCCCAAAATCTCCCCCGCCTTCCCATTAACCTGACATACCAGCTCGCCAACATACGTACTCTGATCACCCACCGAATCCATCGTACTCCAATTCGTATTGCGCATCTCCCGCCACGCACCCTGGATTTTAGCATCGACGCAGCGAACGAGGGCGAGGATGGCAGCCGAGGCAACACCCAAGAAAGAGTCGGCTTGCGAGGAGAGGTCGACTAGGTCAGCAAAGTCCGGGTCTATGCGTTTCTTGATGCTTTCTTCGAGTTGTGTAGCATTGAGGTTCCAGAAGTCGGCAGTATTGAGGACGAGGACAATGTCGTGGACCAAAGAGCCTTTGGTTTGAAGTACGTGCAAAAGAACATGTTCTGAGTAGGCATCGAGGTACTTGGCAAAGATTCGTGATAGCTCGAGGAGACGTTCGCTGGTAGAGAGCTTGGCGCATTGGGACAAGGTAAGTTTGTAGAAATGGAAGAGTTCAATGGCCGACTGAACAACTGCCTGCGGTGAAAACTCTTCGTCAGCCTGCAACAACGACTGATTTCGGTACCTCGGTACCATGGAAGCCAGCTGTCTATCTTGCGCCTCAACCCACAGACTAAGATATGGTTCAAAAGCCACCGAGATCAGTCCATTGAACCCCGTCGGGCGGTCTTCAACACTGTTGATAGTGTCAATGCTTGCCCGCGGGTCACTCGCCCACCGGCGCTCCAACCCCTGCTCAAAGTCCATTGTCTCCTGTAAACAACTCAGCAACAAGTTAACATCCAGCTTACTCCCGGCTCCATCCAGCCCTTGTCTCCGTGTACTCCGCTCCAAAATCCCCCGAAAGTCATCCCTCGTCCCGTCGCAAAACGCTGTCGCCAGCGCCTCTGCCATGCGCCAATGCGCCGGGAACAATGCCGCATGTTCCTCCTCATGTCTCTTCATCATGCGCTTAAACCACGCATAGCGCCGCCCAATGTTGTCCAAGCTGCCCGCCTCATCACTCCCACGGAATACCTGCCGGTACTCACGAAGCTCTGTGTTGATGTACCACGTGATAAGTCTTAAACGCGCGGTATGGCTGAGGGCATCTATGACAAGACAGGCCTCGATAAGAGTGTTGCGCTGTGAGGAAATCTCATCCTTGGCAAAAGCAAATTCAAAGTCTTCACAAATCTGATCCAGGAGCTCTCGTTGAAGCTCTGCTACACCTTTGCTGAGCTTGGCAATCTGCTCAATGCTGCGATAGCTGTTGAAGTGACGCATTAGCTGCAACACTGCCTGTAACAACCCCGCACAGTCCTGGTACTGCCTTGCCCTTGCCAGCCCTCTCAGTTGTTCATATGCCGTCGTAAGCATCTGTAACCGTTTTAAAGCTGTCATACTCTTGGTCAAGTTCTTCTTGGTTCCATCTAAGCGCTTGATATCTGCTGTCATTGCCGTAATATTCTGTTCTGTCTGGACCGCCTGACTGCGCACGCCGTTGATCTTGGTGAAAACAGAGGCCAATTCCGACTGCGCGGCACTCATGCGATCGAGGCTAGAGGAGGCACCGTAGGCTTGGGCGCCTTCAAGGGTGGCGATGTTTTGATCGAGGTCATTTTTGCGGATGCGAAGAGTTTGTGAGACGGAGGCGACGGAGGAGAGAGACGCGGGTGTAGAGAAGAGGAGGTTGAGGTGGTCGATTGGATCGTAGTGAACTGTTTTGGTGTTAGCTGAAAGGGTCGGGGGTCAAGACAAGGCGCGGGGTGGGGGGCTGAGCTGTACCAGCGTCAAGAGAACCAGGTTCTGATATCCCAATCATTTTAGAACTTTGTGGTGGTTTGCGACTGGGTATATGTAATGGATATGCGGAATCGGAATGAATGGCCGGGACCTGGATAGGCGGGTAATCTGTATTTAGAGCCGAGGTTTGAAGTACGGCGTCTATGGAAAGAATGCAATCAAAAGAATGGAAGCGCAATAGGCGCAAATTGATTAAAATGGTGATTTGAAAGAAGAAGAAGAAAAGACGATCGCATGAAGATGACGCCAAGAGAAGAGAATGAATGTAGAATATAGGGAGAATGTAGATTATTTAGCTGTTGTTTGCGCTTATTGACGTCGTTTACTATGCTTGTGATGCTTAGGTCATGATGGTTATCACGTGATCTGGATTGTTATGGGGTGTATTACGTAATATATGTAACCCTGTTGATATTAACCCTACTATGGTCAAAACCTGGAGTAAATATGACAGATATGTTTTGATGGCATTCTTTTCATTAGTATCATCTTATACACCTGCATAACTTTGTTTACCTCCATCACATTACACCGCCCTCTTTACCTAACCACAATCCTGGTCTGCGACCCCCACACCCATCTCCCATGTCCTGCCTCAACATAGCGTCAGTCCCCTCGATACCACCTGAGTTCCCGCAGCGGGGTTCCACCTCTAGTTCGACTATCACGTCCCCGGGGCAGTGTGAGGTGGGTAGTGACCCTGGACGATTTTGGGCTCTTGTCCCCAAGAAATTCGGTAGAGACAGTAAGATTTGGCCGTGAGATTAGACGGAAGAGCAAGACTCCCCTTGTGTATAAACTACGGAAAATTCATGATGGTAGCCGTCATTACGTAGCAAGGCTGTAACGTAACCATCCATACCCCCCCCCTCTTGTCTTGACAATGCTAATCTTTGGCTCTTACCGGGTATCCGGAACTTTTTCACATTCATGAAATTCTAGACTTCTTCCATCATATCATCCTTGCCATCTCTGTAGCCTTTCTGACCACTGTCCTATCTCTCTGCAGCCAACATACTTGTCTCTCGCATATATCGACTCACTCTCTCCATTCTATCCACTGAACGCCTAATCAAGCCTATTAGCCGGCAAAAGTCGTAGTGACTGGTGAGATTTTGCTCTGGGCACGCCCTGCGGTGGGGGCTAAGAGATGGTTGGTAAGTGCGGTAGCGTGTAGAAGCACATGAAGATGAGGGGAATGGTGAGCTGCACTATTAGAAGGGAAACATGAGGAGCTGGACGGGTTAATTCAGGGTTAATATGAGAGGTCATGAAGATATATGGGGAGATGACTTTTGGTAGATGGAGATGCAGGAGGTGAGGGGTTACAGAAGTGGCCTGATTCTAAAGAATGGTGTATCACGACAAGGGCTCGGAAGGGCCCGACTAGGGCTGGTATAGAGTTAACCCGAGTGACGTTGGATTACACTTCAACTGTAAATGGAAATAGCCATTGTCAAATTGGAGGTCTTACATGATACTTTGAGTTTATAATTTCTTCATCAATACATATTTGAGCTCCTGAATTTCAGGCCAGATGTAAATATCATAATGTATTCATAACTGTAGTGACCTCGTTTATGCTTCCGTATGCTTCCTGTAGATTAGAGCAAAACGAATCTTCCTCTTATGATGCCTAATCCAACAGTCACATGACAATGATTTGTAACCCAATAACCAGTCCTATATTGACCAATTATCAAATGATCAGTTGATGTTGTACTATGTAAATCTTCAGTCATCATCACTTGGCAAGAGTGTATGATGTATCAACAGAGTGCCTTGGGTAATAATTTGCTTGTAAGAGAACTATGTAACCCCAATGGGCAGCTTGCGGCCTAAAGGGTGCAAATGCAGACAATCCAGACTGATGAATCAGAGAAGAGAAATGATTGAGGCTCACTAGATTGGCTGATTGTGGATCACGGGCTACTATGGATCTCTCTTGGATAAACCAATTGTGTTGTCTTGACGGAGGCTATGGTGCCATGATATCAAATGACATCTCTAGTAAATAGGATTGGCCTATGGCTGCTTGATATTCACTCATAGAGGATGGAAGTGGGGATGGCATCTCGGCTGCTGTGTTGGGTAGATATAACGTTGTCAGCTGAAATGGCGGGGAATAGTGATATCAAGATGGACAGAAAATGAAAGACGAGATTAGTCATATTGCTCAATCGGAAAGACCCGATATGACGTTCATAGAGAGGACGATATCTTTGATTTGGTGTCGCCAAAGTAGAGAAGCAGATATACATGTAATTATGTAACTATAGTACAGGATTTTAACTATACAGAATCTTCATTTCTTGCTCTCTTAAGGACTCTACCAATCACAGGGCCTGTTCACCAGCCTCTCATATTAGCTTACGAATCCAATATCTA
This sequence comes from Bretziella fagacearum, assembly GCA_002018255.1. Taxonomy (NCBI): domain Eukaryota; kingdom Fungi; phylum Ascomycota; class Sordariomycetes; order Microascales; family Ceratocystidaceae; genus Bretziella; species Bretziella fagacearum. Next base: position 3,754 of record MKGJ01000633.1, on the reverse strand, counting down.
GGGCCTGCGCCTGCCAGTATCTCTCATAATTCAGTATCCAGTAAAAGATGCTAGCAGTTTCTTGAAGCAGCGAGATGCCGAAGCGAGATGCATATGGATGGGACGACCTTGAGGAGGGAAGAATGGAGGGAGCGGGAGAACAGGCTCGGATTGAATCAAAGTCAAATTAAGAATAGGCAACAAATATGTGTATAAGAAAGAAAATGGAGTAGAACTTGATAGGATTAGAGCCGAATATACGAGAGACGGTTCTGGTTGTATCGGACAAAATATATGATATTTCGGTAACGGATAATGATATTTGAGGCCCTTCCCCGCCATTCTCTTTCTGGACATGTCACCTACCAAAAGTCTACTACTCATATGAGATACGTCGCATCGACATTGCATGAAGATTCTGCACTCTGACAATATTCTATTTTAAATCTTCTGCCACTACCTACCTACCTACACCAGCAGGCTGTTAAACCACAATCATTAAGTAAAATAATACCATTTTATCCCGTGTCTATAATATCTACTGGTATGATGTTTTGTCTTCATCGTACCACAGTCCTTGTGGTTATTTCAACCCCAAGATCTATAACCAGTGGCTCCTCGTTGATGTCTCAAGCTCTTGATATCGCGGTCGAGTCTTTTGTGGGTCACTTTGGACAGACTAGATCGTGATGATGCTTTTTGATACAACTCAGTCTATAGCCTCTAGTTTGTGATATTCTACAAGGTAAGTTCCATTATCAAGAGTACCGTCATGGAACTACTACAGTGTAATCCCCGTACTGGAACATAACTGTAGCTATGCGTCACGCTAGAGTCTTCTATTCCCTCCATCATGCGTGATGTGATCATTATCTTGTCATAATTCTTCCGAAAGACCGAAAAGGGTCATTGTTGTGGAGTATATGTGATGGCCGTTATAGTATGAAATCATGGGTCCACAATGCCAGCGTGTGGCCAACATTACATATCCAAGACAGGGATTACATGACGACAAGAAAGAAACGAAAAGAATCTGCCATTTTCAATAGTATTTCTCTCGTCTGAAGATAGACGAAGGCAGCTGCTGATATCAGTTAGTCCTTCGCGAATGCTTTGGGCTTCTCATAATCTACAGCCTAATAACCCTTAAGATCAAGTTTCTATATAATCAAGTATATCATTAGACTCAAGCCTAATATGACTTTAACCTATACATACCCATATACGCCATGCGAGTTGTTTACTGTGCTACAACTTACTCGCCTCCTTGTACTTACCGAATTCACTAGGTCCTTGCCAAGTTCCATATGTCCTTTTCAACGGCAACAAAGACTATACTATACATCCTATAAAGAACTTTTTGGCTTTTTTTTTAATCCATTCAAGTGAGTGTCACTTTATTTGTAGTTATTTTATTGAATAAATAAATAAAATATTAATCGTGCATTATTAGTCAAATCTGGAAAGATCTCCCTCGGTTCCCTCGAGGACTCGATGGACCCACCTATTTAGAAATGGAAGGAACACACCAACGACATCTCCTAAACACAAGGCCTAGAAGAATCCAAATATCGGCCCTGGAAGGCTTCGCTAGCAAGAAAAAAGGGAGGAATTACTTATTAACTTATTTACACTCTCCAGGGTAATAAGACCCTTGGGCTAATCTTTCATGTTAAACACTGTCTTGCACGCAGAGAGGTCCAGATTAATGATTCATTACGATGGTGATTAGTGTGGAGTTAAAACTTGCGGTTTTCTGGCCAATACTCAACTGTATAGACCAAGGAAATCAATTCACCGAAAAGCCGAGAAGAGCTGGATATAAATTGATAGCAAGTTCTGTGAATTGTGCCGCGATTGGACAGATTTACGATCAGACAATGGTATCCCGTATAATATGCTGCCATCCGAGGGGAGCCGGGAGGTGATAGATAGACATGCTATTGTGGCGGTTAGTGGTGGGGGAACGGGCTGGTTGGTTAGTCATGATACGCTTGAGACTGTGATGGTTAAAGGAAAGATTTCGAGGCGATTGAACTTGGCCGGATTATTTTTACTGGATGGTTCCGTGGCATTCTCCCAATCCGAGAAGAAGTTTGGTGGTGGCGGGGCATACTAGTTTGCATACCAATGATGATTGAGAGGAGACTTTGGACGTAGGAGGGTAAAGTACACCATGAGAAACCGGGGATGTGCCAGATCACTAGCATTACCGTTTTATTACATGATTCAAGGCTGGAAGAAGGGGGAGGAAATAGAACACGCTCGTTACATGCAGTAAGACATTACATCCTTTGAAGAATTACCATTGTTTGATAAAATGAGATGTCATAAAAATGCAAGGAGTCTTTTTATTACTGGTCGCATTGCATGATATATTATCTTAAATGCGCTACAGGGATGTCTAGTTATTTCCATGTGAAGCAAGCTGCAGAAGGTCTTTTCATATTAGCCCGACAATCTGTTATTTAGAATTTCAATGTGCACACCCCATTTTTGCACATTTACTGCAACTATGTATGAATCTAATTTGAAAAAACTAGACCTAGTTCTATTGCCCTATATCTCTTATCACTAAACACGGCCTTTACGAGCTGCGATATCCTATGATTTTCCATCTAAATCTTTAAATCTATACCACCATAGAGTCCACTGCTAATCCGGAATTTACCCAATCTTCTATCGCCTGACTCTGGCAGGAAACCCTGACCCTGCCCCCTTGTTCTTAGAAGGGACAACAATCAACGCATGCCGTACATACTAGTGGGATTGGAAGTGGGGATCATTATTTACCGATCTTCGTTGGCGTGATGAGATTGTGCAGGTGTATCCCATAATGTTAATACTTTCAATATAATATTGCCGTATAATGTTGAAGAATGTAGGCAGTCAATTCTATCTGATATCAAGTACCATTGCGTCATCGAGTCGTTGTCGCTATCACGATTATCAGACTACATGATCAAATATTTGAAGCTTAGCCCTTTTGCCAATTGTAACATCCCTTCTCTCTCTCCTAATAATTGTTACTGGCTGTCTCTTATTGTCTCTCTCCATTACTGTTACTCTCTATCAGCAACGTGCCTATACAATACTCTCTGCACCAGCTTTATCTTTCTTTCAGCTATGGTTAGGCCACAAACACAGACTACCCACTAATTCACCTTGAGGAGCACTTACACAGATCCCAGGAGTCACCCCCAAAATATACAAAGATAAAGAGAGCCCCGAATTTATATTACTAGAATACATAACTCATGTGCCTGCCACTGAACCAGCCAATCAGCACATGGGGCACCTAGTGAATGAGTGGAGAGAGTACTAGCAGTCATGACCAGTTATACTCTCTGAATCCAGTGAGTTGATTGGCTATTGTCTAGTCATTGATTGGCAAGGCATAGGTCCACCCTTTTCAATATCCACAGGCCCAGCAGCTAAGGAGATGTTGTTGACTTGTACTACCAACATAAATTATATCCCTGCCTGATTCAGTATAGTAGGATTGAACCCTGCTGCTTATGTAATACAAGGGTCTTATCGATAAGATGTGGCGTCAAGCTTGGGTGGGCAATAGTTTGGCGCGATCCTAGCTTTGCTGAAGCTGTTAGATATTTCGAATCATCAAAACACATTCACGTTACCCATTGAATCCCGACTTTCATTGTCATTTATCTTGCCACGATACTCTATTGCAACTCAACACTATATTGAGTTTATTCACACCATTATTCGCGCCACTTTTAAAACACACCCGCCAACACCTACCTCCCCCCCC
>MKGJ01000630.1:0-12773 GCA_002018255.1 Bretziella fagacearum | reverse complement strand
TTGCTTTGCTTTGCTTTGCTTTGCTTTGCTTTGCTTGCTGCTGGTGATGGATATTGTGTCATGTTTATTTTTGTTTTACTGTGTTTATTGTTGTTTCTTGTATTCTTTTCTTTTCATTCTTGTTGATTTGTTTCTCTTCATCCTGCATATGTGCATATATAATCCGAGGGGCAAGGCGATGATTTCTTCACGGCCACTCTTTTTGATATATTGGCTATCCTTTTTTGGTTGGATATAACTTGGATGTGAATTTCGTTTTGTTTCTCTTTTTTTTTTTTTTTTTTGGAATTTTCTCTTGATGAATTTGAAAGTAATTGAATGCCAATTCTGTACTTGTGACTGTCTATTTTGCAACCTCTCCATGATCTCATGACATTTAAATGAAATACCACCGATACCATAACCCTCTTACTGCAACTCCTTCTTCACCGCATCCTCAAACTTCTCACCCGTCAACCGCTCATAAACATCCTTGTAATTATTCTCCGTCGCCTTGACAATCTCCTCCGGCAACGTCACTCCCTCCTTGCCCTTGAGACCATTCTCCACTAGATAGTTCCGCACAAACTGCTTATCAAAGCTCTCCTGATCTCTCCCCTCCTCATACTTATCCGCCGGCCAGAACCGCGACGAATCCGGTGTCAACACCTCATCCGCCAAAACAACCTCGTCCGTCTCCTCATCCAACGCAAACTCAAACTTGGTATCCGCAATAATGATACCCCTTTCGAGCGCATACGCCGCCGCTGCCGAGTACAGCGCCAACGCCAGCTCTTCAATCCGCTTGGCGTACTTTTGTCCACCCACGAGTCCCGCCACCTTACTCGGATGAATGTTTTCATCCTTGTCGCCAATCTCAGCCTTGGTCGACGGCGTAAACAGCGGCGTCGGGAACTTGGATGACTGCTGGAGGCCAGCGGGGACGGAAATTCCGTGAACGGTGCCCTCGCGCTGGTACTCGGCCCAAGCGGAGCCGGAAATGTACCCGCGGACAATGGCTTCAATGGGGAAGATTTTAAGCTTGCGGACAGTCATGGAGCGGTGGGCAACGAGGGATTGTTCATCGGGGGTGAGAATGGAGGGAGGGGAGAGGGTGACGACGTGGGTGCGGAGGTTGGGGATGGCGGCAGAGAGGACGCGGAACCAGTAAGCCGAGGTTAGAGTGAGGACGGCGCCTTTGGAGGGGATGGCGTTGTTGAGGACGACATCGTAGGCGGAGATGCGGTCGGTGGAGACGAAGAGGAGGGTGGTGGGGGTGAGGGCGAAGAGTTCGCGGACTTTGCCGGTGGCGAGGTGTTGAAGGGAGGGGAGGGAGATGGAAGTGATGGCGGTGGTCATTTTTTTTTTTTTTTTAGCGGTTAGATTTGTCTTTGGAGGGGTTTCGTTTAATCTTTATTGTTGTTGGTTGGTGTTTGGTTGATGATCAGAAGGAAGAAGAGAAGTTTGAAGTGACGGGAAGAGAGATTTGAGATGTTGGGTGACCGGGCACGCGCTTGGTAAGAGTCCCACCAGAATTCGGCAGTGGATAGAATTTTTTTTTTTTGGGGGGGAGGGGGTGCTGTAAGTAGAGAATAAAGGCGCTATAACTTTTTTTTAAAGAGTTCCCGATGCGGGTTTAAAAAGCTTCTGTTGAAAAATGCTGCGAGTTTACGTGGTGGATGAAGGTAGGATTACGTTAAAATCTTTGCTTGACGGTGACTGGTTTCGGGTGAATATGGATTCTCTACAAGACAACATGACACCTGGTAGCCAAACTCTCTTCACTCTGGTGACTCAATGTGAATCATCATATATCGAAATCTTGGTGATGCCATCACCATGCGCGGGGGTGTATCCGCCGATAAGATATCCCCCCCATCTGTGAGCTCTTTCGGCCATTTACACCTGTTGACAGCCGGCTGACGAATCAGCCGTCGGGGTTCCACAAACCCAGAGAAGCTCGCCAGTGACGACGCACTTGCCTTTCCTGGCCATTTCACAAGCAAGCTTGCAGCCTAGCAGCACATGAACTCCTTCCTACAAACTTCATTTATGATTGATTTCTTTAAAGAAAAGGCAATTGCTGTCTTCTGTTTTGAAAAATTTGCATTTACCCCGCTTTGGATTTGGAACTTGAAATTCCTCACAGATTACAAATTCTTCCGCCATCATGTCGAAACAGAAAGATGACTTCTTAAAGAGGCCGCTCTATGGTAGGCTTTCTTTGTGACATCTTCAAATAAACCATCAAATCACATGCTAATTTATGATCCCTCTTTAGTCTACAACCTCACTCTCAATGTTCTTGATTCCATTACTGTCAAAGACGCCCCCGAACTGCAAGATGTCCATGCCGAAATCCGCACGCCTACCGTCGTCAAGCCTGATGGCACCGTCGGTTCTCAATCGTGCAGCATGTGCTCGCAGACCTTTGAGGATGTCCTTGAGCAGAAAAGTCACCTGAAATCTGATATTCACAACTACAATCTTCGACAAAAGCTTCGTGGTCTCCCCACCGTCACCGAAACCGAGTTTGAGAAACTGGTGGAAAATTTGGACGAGTCATTATCGGGAGAAGATGACTCGGAAGAGGAGGAAGAGCAGGGAAGCGGCACGAAGGAGGCGATATTGTCGGCGTTGCTAAAACGTCAGGCGAATCTCTCGGGTCATGCCAAGCCTACAGGTGCCAGTAACGACGATAACAACAACAACTACAACAACAATGGCACTGGCACTGGCATTGGCACTGGCACTAGCACTGGCACTGGCACTAGCACTGGTACTGGCACTGGCACTGGCACTGGCGTGTCGCGCCCCAAGCAAAACTCACCCATGATTTGGTTTTCTTCTTCTCTCCTCCCCGCCAACACCTACTTTGGCGTCTACCGCAGCATCTTTTCCCCCGCCGACCTCGCCGATCCCACAGCTATCCCTTTTATTCTCCGCCGCAAACAACTCGACCCCATTGCCCCGCCGAAACCCACCAAAGACGGCTCTCCCATTTTCTCCTACAAGGGACCCCACATCTTTCTCTGCATGATTGGCGGTGGACACTTTGCGGCTATGGTGGTTGCACTGCCACCGCGGCAGTCCAAGCATGGAGCGACGGGCCCGCTCAACCGGGAGGCGATGGTTCTTGCACACAAGACGATCCATCGGTATACGACGAGACGGAAACAGGGTGGTTCGCAGTCGGCGAATGACAATGCAAAGGGGGCAGCGCATTCGGCGGGATCGACGTTGAGAAGGTATAATGAGCAGGCGCTGGTGGATGACGTGCGGGGGTTGCTGGCGGAGTGGAAGCCGTTGTTGGATACGGCAGAGTTGTTGTTTGTGCGGGCGACGGGGATGACGAATCGGAGGACGTTGTTTGGGCCGTATGAGGGGCAGGTGTTACGGGGGGATGACGAGAGGATTCGTGGGTTTCCGTTTAATACGAGGCGGGCGACGCAGAATGAGTTGGTGAGGGCGTATATTGAGTTGACGCGGTTCAAGGTGCGGGAGATTGTGCCGGTGGTGGAGGAGGAGGAGAAGGTGGAGAAGGTTGTGAAGTCAGCGCCAGCGAAGACGGTGGCGGAGCGGGAGTTTAATGAGGAGGAAGAGACGAAGATTTTACACACGCAGCAGATTCAGGCGTTTATCAAGCGGTCAAAGCTGCCGGCGTTGTTGACATATCTACAGAGGAATAGGCTGGGTGCTGGATTCCGGTTTTTTCCCGAGGAGCAACATTATCATGCGCCGACGGCGTTGCATTTTGCGGCAGCGCAGAATTCAGGGCCGGTGGTTACAGGGTTACTGGTTAAAGGTGGAGTGGATCCTACGGTGAAGAATGGAGAAGGGAGGACGGCGTATGAGGTTGCGGGGGATCGGGCGACGAGGGATGCGTTTAGGGTTGGACGGGCGGAAGTGGGGGAGGACAAGTGGGATTGGGAGGCTACGGGGGTGCCGGTGGGGATTTCACGAGGGGAGGTGGAGGAGAGGAGTGAGAGGGAGAGAGTGGAGGCGGAGACAAAGGAGAGGGAGAGGCGGAGGGCGGAGGAGGAGAGGTTGAAGAGGGAGGGGCCAAAGGTGGAGGTCAAGGGGAAGACGAAGGGGGGGGTATTGGGGGCGGATGGAGGGATGTCGGCGGAGGAGAGGAGGGAGAGGGAGGGGAGGGGGATGACGGTGGAGATGAGGATGAAGTTGGAGAGGGAGAGGAGGGCACGGGCGGCGGAGGCGCGGATGAAGGCGATGAGGGGATAGGAGAAGGGGGAGAGAGGGAGGGAGAGAGGGAGAGAGGGAGAGAGAGAAGAGGGTGCGGTATGATGCGAGGCGTGCCATCAGAGACATGGAAAGTAGAAGATGGGAGCGCAAGAGTCTTTGAAGAACAGAACAGGTGTCTCTCGCCATCCCTCTATTCACCATCAAACACACCCCTATTCCTCCTATTGCCCGTCCCTCAATGGGCCCTAAGACGGAGAACTGGGCTGGGCTATCAAGTCCCTGTTTGTGCATGTCGCACAAAAGATACAGCTCGTTCGAAAAGGGCTATATTCCCGCTCGGTAGCCTTCCAAACAATGTGTTCATGGTGGGCGGCCCGTGTCAAGCAAGTAGTATATAGCTCGTGGCCCGTAGTGCGTCGTGACCATTGATATAATAGCACTAATGCAGCCATGTGCGTCCGATCCCCGAAGCGAGAGAGTATTTGGGTGTGTAAAGTTGGGCAACAAGAATTCACACGGCGCTTTGCAGCAATATCAGAAAAGTATATGCCTCCGAGCCAGGAAAAGACTGGAAGAAAAAAAGAAAAAGAAAAAAGAAAAAAAAGAAAAAAGAAAAAAAAAAAAAGATAAGATAAGGATTTGAAGAGAGACGAGACGGGATAGCGGACGACAAGAAGGGGAAGAAGGCCTATGCAACAGACACAGCATAGCTTGAACTACTGCAGGGGCCCGAGCCTGACGGTTTCTGGTAATGAGTGCTGTGCCCGTTGCTTGCGGAGACAGAAGAATGTGGTTCCCCCAAAGAGGAGGAAGAGAAGTAAGTAGTAGTAACAGGACCACTAGATGGTTCTCTGATGAGTTGTCACTTGCAGCCTGAGCGACTTTTGACTTGTTGGCTCAGGCTGTATGTGGTTATTTGCTGTTGCCCATCATCACAGTTTCCCCTTGGCTTTTTCTATATTGTATACCGCAAAGTCTCGATAGTTTGCCATCGAACCCGGTTTCTTCATGCATACATGACGCATGTGGTTCACAAAGGTATTTTGCCAGAAAAAAAGAGAACGTGTGAACAAAGGCAGGTCTACTGGATGCTTGTCGTCGGCTCTCAGGAGGGGGAAGGGCCAAAGTACGCATCATGATGAATATCTTTTGTTTTTGTTTTTGTTTTTGGGTTTTTTTGGTTTTTGGTTTTTGGTTTTTTTTTTTGGAGAATAGAATAAAACCAAAAGGACCAAAGGTAATGAAAATGGAGGAGAGTTAAAAACACGGAAATAGTGCCGTAACTTACCAAATTGTGTAACAGATAAAACTGACGCTCAAATGGTGGTAGTGGTGGTAGTGGTGGTAGTAGTATGGCCGTAGAAATGTTTGTTTATAATAAGCAAAGAACCTGTCAATCATAGGTCAGTCAGTAAATGGACGTCCCGCCACTGACATAGATATATAATGTTGTCCCAGTAGGCTGGTCTATCGCAGCGTAGCATCGAATGCTGAAAACAATTGTGAAAATGCATTCAAGGATACACAAAAAGACCCGGGGTGGGGGGGGGCCTAAAATGAATTGCCTCCTCTCACTCTCTTCTGGAGAGTTATTCGACCTTGTTTCGCGCATCATGTTCACTTCACACTGCATATGTTCCATCAGACGCACACAAACTAAGCAACAAACACACGCCCTAGTTCAAAGGTGTGAGGCTATCAAGGCGTAATGCCATCGAAAGCTGCACAAGGACTAGTAGAGTGAGGGTGTGATAGTTGTAGTGTAGTGCAGTGTAGTGTAGTGTAGTGTAGTGTAGTGTAGTGTAGTGTAGTGTAGTGTAGTGTAGTGTAGTGTAGTGTAGTGTAGTGNTTTTTTTTTTTTTTTTTTTTTTTTTTGCTTTTTTTTTGAGCGTTTTGGCATGGTCAAGACCCATAAGCAGATAAAAATCCGTTTATCGCTTGTAGTGCTTTGGTTGTCAGGCGGCGCGTCGACATGGACCAGAGAACAAAGAAGACGCGACGAAAGAGAACGAGAGCGGGGAAAGACGGAGAGTGAGACAAGGTCAAGATTAAAAGAGATGCTGAGGCCCAGGTGTGACTCCTCTCCAAGGAACGATGCGTTGGCACATGATATGATGACGCATTGCAGAAAAGAAAGAAAAAGGAGGAGGACACGCTATGCAGCCATCACTCTTTACATCATCAGAACCAAGAAGGGTACTAAAAGTCGCAAATATATATATATATATATATATATATAATATCTCGACGCCTAATTGGGCATCCAGACAAACTTGGGATAGAAGTAATGCATCAGGCCACCACCAAAAGTCGTAGGTAGTGTGAGCAGAGAGGCAAAGAATGGATTGGAAGCCGGCGAGACGAGACTAAAGTCGTCATGGACTCTTCTTCTTGGGCATAGAATCAAAGGTGATATTTCTTTCATGCTTGTAGCACTCACTGATCGCCACTCTTTACGGTAGAGAATCACCCAAAGGGCTGCATGAGATGCTGCATAGCTGGTGCTGCAACAGCACAAGTAGTTGACTCACTTTTATGGGATGGGGGAGGAGGCTATTAGCTAATGAGAGCCAACAGAGAAAATGTAGATTGTCTAGAATACCATATTAGAAGGAGAAAGCTTGAAGATGGTCATGTGTCTATGAAGAAAAAAACGTAGAAACGGTAATGAACAAGCGAGTAGATAGGTAAGCAATAAAGATGAAGTGTAAATGAAGAACGATATCAACAAGTGCAAATTCAAAACAACAGGCGGGCCTTGTCCTAGTTTTCTAGCCAATGCGCTAACACGGTTGGCCATTGTCTAGTTGACAGGTACAACGGCTATTGGCACATCCATCCAACAAGATGACGATCCCAGAACCCAGGTGCCTCTAGTCCTTCGGTCTGTCTCGTAGCAAACCACAGCCAGATAGAGAAAGCTCAACGAAAAAAAAAAAAAAAAAAAAAAAAAAGGCCCCTGGCAGTTTTATAAAGTTGGGGGCAATCAGCAAACAGGAAACAGCTGCAGCTTCGAGATACAATGTCTGTCAAACTATGGCAGACGAGACAAGACGAGGACTGAAATAAGATTTCGGAAATGGTAGGCTACTTGGGGTACGGGGGGGTTGGTTCACATTGTCTCGAACCGCCCCCTGGTAGTAAATGGCACTCTCAAACTAGCGATTGGCGAATGAAAAGCCGCGATTGGTGATGACGGGCTAACAAGAAGGGGGATGGTAGTAGATGGCGACAAATTAGGGCAATATTGGTAGGATGTGGGATACAAATCGTTGTGATAGTGGTTACAACGTTGATTATAGAATAACAAGTGGATTATATCGTCAAGTGAGAGAGAGACAAAAAGACGCTTGTCTTGTGCTTGCTTGTCTGCCAATGTGAGTCGCCTTGATACTGATGAGATATATATACCTGGGTGATGTGCAGTAAGTAAATGAGGTAGTGGATGGTGGATGTACTGACTCTAAGTCACTGTACTGTAAATCCCATTGGGTTGTTATTCGATTACTCGATGATGGCTATAAATGTAAACAATCTCTTCGAATCAAGCATCTATCAAATTGCAAAAACAAAATGACGATACAAGGAAAATAAAAGAAAAAAGATGACATCAATTTGAATGTTGACATCACCGAGATCGGTGAGAATCGAAAAAAAATAAAAAAAATAAAAATAAAAAAGCCAGGGCAAGGAAACCCCCAGTCAAGAGCAAAGACAAGCATTGTAATTTTAGGCCTTTGAGAGCTGGACCTAGGGCTCTCTAAAGGCAAAGGCCAAAAAGGCCAAAATAAAACAGGACGACGCGGTCTCAACGCGTTCCCACTTTCAAGTTGCTGCAAAAATGCAAGCATGGACAAGCGAAACAAGGCTTCTTTTTGTTTCCATCAAATGAAATGATGGATGAGCTTGCTGCATCCACTGTAACCCAGACAAGACACTTTTTTTTTTCCACTCTTGTTGTTCAAAAAGAGCGAAAAATGAGCGGCGAACCAGAGATGAGCATCGACCCGTGCAGGGGAGAAATAGATTTTCTCGTGGTAGCCTGCATCGCATGCAGGTAAGTCTATGCAAGCAGAGAGAGACAGAAGAAGCTAGGGAACAGAATGGGATTGACGGATTGACTTTGATGGATGGCTGACAGACAGAGGAAGAGGGGAGGAGTAGGAAGAGGAAGAGAAAGAGGAAGAGGGGGGGGTTCCAATGTCAACTTGCACATGGAAACACGCGCAGATTCTCCGTCTTTGCGACAAAAAGAGTCTGTCCATTTTGTGTCTGTTCTTGCTCGGTTTTTTTTTTCTTTTTCTTTTTCCTTCTATTGTTGAAACATTGATTGCTCTTTGCATAAATAATATCACACGGCGGCGAGATTTAAAATCCCCAAATTTTTCAACGGGAGATGGTATTCCGCGACGTAGCGACGACAGAAGAGACGGCAACAGTGGAAAAGTCGTGTGAGCTTGTACGGTAAACAAGTACACATGTGCAAGAAAAAAGAGTAATAAAATAAAAATTAAAATAAAAAAAGAGAGACTCTGTGAAGACAATCTGTCATGGTTGAATATACCTTGTGATGATGGTGACAAATGTCTGTGTTGAACTTTGTAGCGGCGATCACCATTGGTGTCGGCAGACAAATTGGAGCGAGGAATTTGCGCTATTGTCCGTCATGATGCAGGACAGAACCCGGGTTGTTTTTCATATTATGAACTTTCCGTTGGTCCTTCAATTGACCAATTTCATTCGCCGAAGCTCATGTATAAGTGAGCAGGGCTCTGTGGTCTGTGATAGGGCCGACAACTTTATCGACCGCAAACGCAGCAAGAAAAAGAAGAGAAAAAAAAAGAAGAAAAAAACATGAGAGTGGGTGGGAAACTGGACAAGGTGACGGCAGTTGGATCAAAGATGAACATGATTTGACTTGGAGTAATCAAGAAAATATTAAAAATCAAAACTTACCGAATCTATTTTGTTGTTTTTGATTTGATCGCAGGTTGATGATGCAATTGGATTGGTTAAGACTTGCAAGAGACGAATCAAGATGATTGATTGGTTGGTGAGAGAAGAAGACGTGGAGGACAAGAATGCAACAAGATGTTTTTTTTTTTTTTTTGAGGGGCGGGGGCCTTGCCTTTGTATGCGGATTGGCTGGTTTCTTAATACAGTGGGTCACACTGTTGTATATTTTGTGGATTCATACTGTATTTTGATATGTATTGAGCGCAGCTTATGGAGGTGTATGGATGAGTCTTGGCACTGTATATACAGTATGATACTGTGTGTAGCCTGAAATTTGCCCATTTCTATTTTTTTGGGTCTTTTTTTTTTTTGCCATCGCACACAACAAACTTTTTAACGAAATCTATTAAAGAATTAAACTTTTCCAGACTATCTACAAGTATTCCAAAAAAAAAAAATTAAAAATTAAAAATTAAAAAAAAGTAATAAAAGTAATAAAAAAAAATGCCTTTCCCATATCTCGACTGCCGAATCACTCCACAAAACGCCTTCTTCTGTTTCTTTTTCTTTTCCTTCTTTGCAGCGTCCAGGGAATGTTGCACCTACCGATATATGCATGTACTTTCCAGGTTCACGTGCACACGCACGCGATTCACAGCTCGCCACCAAGTATACTGCGGTACAGAATAATTCCGCCAAGATTAGCATCACCAAGCATTCATTGAATTCTTTACTTTTGGTTCTGATCAAGTTTGAAACCATCCCAATTTTTGTTTTTGTCTTTTTTTTTTTTTTTTTTTTTTTTTNGGGGCAAGAGGGCAGTGAATCTGCCAACTCACCAATAATGGAGGAGCCCTCCCTCAAAGCCCCCGCCCCTCTCTCTCCCCTTCTCCTCTCTAGAAGCTATTTTGTCTCCTAGGCCAGATGAGGTCAGACCCCGCCCCCGGCACCTCGAGTCCTGTCAGCCCAACGTTATGCATCCCTCTCATCTCACTGCAAGCTTCCCAAGCAAGCTGCAGCCTGTGTGGGACCAGAGTATTTTCAAAAGAACAAAACGTGAAATAAAATAAAAGGGTCAACTGACAGACCACATGATATGACATCATGGCTGCAAATTGAGGCCGTCAGCAGTTGAATAATAAGTAGTATTATATCAAAGAAAAAAAAAATCAAAAAGAGACGTGGAGGTTCTCCAAAGCTTGAAATGACAAACCAGCGTATCCCACACCATCTTCAGAAATGATACACAATGAAAAAGCCATGGTCGGTCGAAACAAGAAACTCGATCATGAATTAATAATTTTTTCTGTTCTTTTTTCTGTTCTTGATTTCCTTTACGAATCCCATTTGTTGGCGCGCGCTTTATATGCGAAATAACCACGGGGACTCCGCCATGGCCTTCCAGAAACTTGATGATTATCCGTCTTTTCTTTGTTTCCAACAAACATATGTAAACATATACATGACATGATGTGTGTGTGTGTGTGTGTGTGTGTGTGTGTGTGTGTGTGTTCCAAAGCTTCTGATATAGAAAACGTAGTATAATGACGACAGTATCATGTAATAAACGTCCTTTTTTGGCTTGTTTTTGTTTCAAATCAATAGATACGATGACATCAACTAGTGAAACAGAAAACTTCTCTACATTTTTTTTTCCTCCTTTTTCTTTTCTTTTATTTTTTTTTTTTTAATTTTTTTTTTCCTTGGCAACCGTGCTCGGGGCATCTTGTCATAAACAATCCCAGCTTGGATCTACGTCAAATTCAACCAAAGCAACCAAAGCAACCAAAGCAACCAAAGCAATCAAGCAAGCAGAGCAGACTTGACTTGACGTGTCTTGGTCAGTCCAAGTATAATATACTACTTTATAAACAATTCTCGGCTATCCGAGCCCGAGCTACCCGTCAGGCAAACAAATTCACAGGGCCCTTCCATTCCCCTCCCCCTCCACTGTCCCATCAGCCCGGAGAAATTAAACAATCAACCACACCCCATCCAAGATCGTGCATTAAATATCATTCAGTAGTGCATCAAGTCAAGCTTCAAACCACTCAGCTGGACTAGGCCTCAAGCCAGCAGTCTCCTAAAGTCAGTGAACCCTTTTTTTTTTTTTCCCTAAAAATAAAAATAAAAATAAAAACTGAGCCTCCCTTTCTAAACCTGTGATACCATCGCTGCCAACAACCTATCAAAGTCGCCTTCTCCTGTCTCAAAAACCCCCCCCCCACGATAACAAAATAAAATAATCCCCTCCCCTCTTCCTCCCTGACTAACCCTTGGCTGTCTGCCTACTACCCTTGCCTCTATGCATATATCCTGAACGCACTCCCAGGTCGAAACAAACCTGTGCCTTTCCCTCTTCCCATCCACTAAAAACAAAATCTACCCTTTTTCAAGTTCAGCCCGTCAGGTCCATCCCCATCTAGACCACTTTTTTTTTTTTTTTTCCTGCCGTCATTGAAAAAAAAAAAAAAAAAAAAAAAAGGTCATGAACCGGTTCGTGGTCGTGCTGGACTAGCCCTGGTTTGGCGCCATTGCAGATGCATTTGGCTCCTTCAATGCCATTATGGCTTAATTGTTAAATGTGTGTTTTTTTTAGAGAGAGAGGGGGACTTGGTGGGACTGAGAGTTTCATTCACTTTATGCATTATTCTGTGCCTAAAAAGACAAACACTAGGGTTATCATATAACCCACACCATCAGCACTTGCATCGATAATGTGGCGTGATTGGCCAGCCACTGCCCACGCAATCACGCTAAGCCTTGTTTGGCTAACCCGTTGGTTTCAAAAGGCCCCGCTTATTCCATGACATCGTTGAATCATTGGCTAGAAAAACGTGGGTCGTAAAAGTCCATTGTGATTGGCTGGGGTCCAATATAACCAGGGTTTCTTTTCAATAGTGCCTTGGTGTTGTTGGAACTTTTTTATTTTTATTTTTTTGACAGCTTGAATGCGTAGTTTAGAATTTGGTTGGAATGAATGGATGGATGAGTTTTTATTTGTAAATCTATTTGTGGCTATTATTTGTGATGATTTGGCATGTCGCTGCGATTGTTGAAATGGTTAAAAGCTCTTGATCTCCTCATGTGATGGGGAAAGCCCGGAGATTGAAGTCAACAATCACAGTCACAATGAAGAATCATGCCAAGTTGAAGAGAATGCTATCCCCCTTCGGAAGAATATCATTAGATTATCCAATTTTCCATTTCATTGTCCTTTTTTTTTTTTTTGTTTAATTGTTATCTTGAACGGCTATCAAAAAAGATGAAGAATCAACAAACGCCACAGCGGCCTTGTAGACCCGTGTTATGGGATACTGCATTAGAGGGATGCGGCGGATTAGAAATTTTGATGATGAGGAGGGGGGGCCTTACTAGGGCCCTGGATGAACGTGATCGTAGGCTTGGAGATTATCATGAAGGTCTTATTCGAGATACCTAAAATAATCTGGAAAGGCTCAATATATCGTCATCATCATCTCCAACGTTGTCGAGATATCACAATCAAACCCTCCCCCCCCTACACAAGGGTTAGCATCATATTTCTTACTAATAGAACCACCGGTCCCATAAATGTTCTCTGGCGATCCTTTCAATACCGAAACATTTGTTATTTTTCCCCCTGCCCCCCCACC